>JAQMYF010040093.1:0-13053 GCA_030014195.1 Neosilurus mollespiculum
AGTTTTTTGGAAGTGGACATTTTTGTCCTTAATGACTTAAGAGGGTAGTAAATTAAACTGACGCATGAGGGTTAAGGATGTAGTAAAACCAGGTCATGACTAAGCCACCTTGGCAATTTCACCCAAGGAATTATGATTAAGCTTACAATAGTGATTTAAGGAAAACGCACATAGATTCGTGGCTCACTAAACGTTTTTCCACATACACAATATAATTTTTATTTAAACAATACATTAAAATGACAACTTAAAATGGGTAAATTACTTACAAGAAATAGACAGAAGTCAAGAGCCACTAGTGGACAAAATAACAGACATTATATGTAGCAAAGACACCCAAAGGAAGCACGCACACACGCACGCACAAGTACAGGGGTGCCCAATCCTGTTCCTGGTGATCTACCTTCCTCAAGATTTTAACTCCAACCTTAATGGGGCCCATCTGACAAATCCTATCATCACTTTAAGTCTTCATTTCCAAGTCTTAAGTCTTGATTAGAAGATCGGATGGTCAGGTGGACATAATTAGGGGTGGAGTGAATGTCGTTAGGAAGGTAGATCATCAGGAACAGGATTGGGCACCCCTGCACTAGTAAATGCCAGACCCTGGAAATATGGTGCTACACCAGAGGCTCTCAGCTTCTGCAAAAATAAAAAATGTTATGATTAATAAAACAATTTATCAAAGAAATAAAATAATGAAAAAAACATGCAACATTTAAAACAGAGCCCCCCAAAAATAACAAGCAAGCCAAGCAAGCAGACAGGCAACGCAGATTATACTAAACAGGCTATCCCAAAAGAGGCAAATCAGGCCACCCCAAAAGAGGAAATCAGCAGTACTTTCCAGTGGGCAAGATAAAAACTCTCAGCCCTGATCAGGCAGCGTCTTTATTACACTAAGCAGAGAGTGATAAAGTCCTTGCAGTATCCCTCACAGTACACATTTGGAGTAAACCGCAATAATTAACATGTCACACACTGATACAGAGCAGTCAAAAACAGCTGTCTGACAAGGGTAGAAGACCAATGCTAAATGCAGACCGTTAGAGGAAAGCCAGAAAGAATGTTTTGGGGCACACTGGGTACCCTTAAAGGGCCAGCCACCATACCCGATCGGCTGGTGACATTCAAGTGATTAATAAAATTACTTACAGGAGCAAAAAGAATATCCCTTCTGCTATAGTCTACCTCTGCCTCTTGCATTGTCATCCCAATTATTGATCAATTACACTTAACCACTAGCTCCAAGGTCTAAAA
Organism: Neosilurus mollespiculum; assembly: GCA_030014195.1. Taxonomy (NCBI): domain Eukaryota; kingdom Metazoa; phylum Chordata; class Actinopteri; order Siluriformes; family Plotosidae; genus Neosilurus; species Neosilurus mollespiculum. The sequence continues at coordinate 1,261 of JAQMYF010040093.1, forward strand.
AGAGCAACTACTGCATATGACACAGGCTTCAGAGAGCATGCAGCCCTACTAACTGAACCCAAGGGCAGATGGTAGACATTAGAATGTTGCCCTGCAGTAGATTGTTGTCCTCCATGGAGCTACTATACAGACACCTGCATTACTAGAAGGCGATATAGCTGTAGAAACCAATGGCTGGCTGGTTACTCCATTGCTTGAGGGAGACTGCACAGCTTGGATGACATCACATATTCTAAGAAATGACTGATGAGTGAATCCAGTCACTGCATCTGTTTGAACAGATCTCCAAGCTGGAGGGAGACACTAAAACTTCAACCACAGCAAATCACCTTCAAATAACCCATCATTTTCTGATTGTGACTGATCTATTGAAGGTTGACAACCAGCCAGACCACCAAAAGAAACATTTCTTCCAATCAACGCCTTTAGCAGGTTGTGATGAACTTATCAAACCTTAGCCAAGTTATCACATGTAACATGGTTTTAATATCCTATACACCACAGAAACCCACAAATCCTGAATCTTATGATGACCCTTTGCACTGAATCATGTTCACCATTAGCCAAGAGTGCATCTCCAACATGCTGGTCATAGTTCTGTTTTGAGGTGGGCTAGAGCAATCTTTTTTTTTTATGTTACAGCAATCTTTAGCCGTATTAGTGACCCATTAAAAGTTATTTGTAATCTAACTTGATGCTCCTGAACGTCTTCATTAATTGTGTCCTGGAATCTACTGAGCAGAGCATTCACTGTGAATGTAGTTTCCCGGCCAACCATTAAGAATAGGGGGATTCCCTGTTGACTGATGGGGAGTTGTGTTGAGTTCTTGTTGGCATCCAGCAGCACATGTTATGAGTGGCAGCATATTGCATAGAGAAAGCACCTCTATGCCGCTACAGTTAGACAACCACTAATCAAGAGTGTCAAATAACGAGGTTAGGAGGTGATCACACTAGAGATGCAATAGAAAAGCAACTAATGAGAATGGCAATTCGCTGCTTTCACTTTTCATTCTCAAAATGTATAACAATGCAAGAACTGTGGCAAACAAGCAATCCAGTCTCGCTTTTGAGTTGAAGGCAAGTAAAACATTCACATTGCCCATTGCCAGCACGAAGTGGTGTGAGACCTTTTAGTGCCATAAAGACTACAAAGTTAGCAGTTTAGTGAACACTCAAAAATACAACCCTGGTCTGAATGAACATGTGCAGGTATACCTCTGAGCCACTTAATCCTAATTAAGCATTGAGTAATAAAGACCCTGCAATGTCCTTCACAGTACACTTTGGGAGTAAAACGCAGTGACACATGCTGATACAGAGCAGTCACAAACTGCTGTCTGACAAGGGCAGAAGTCTGACGCTAAATACGAACTATCAGAGGAGAGCCAGACAGAACGTACCAGGGCACAATGAGTGCCCTTAAAAGGCCCACCACCATACCCAATTGGCTAGTGACAGTCACGTGATTTAATAAAATTGCATACAGGAGAAAAAAGAATTTCCCTTCTGCTATAGAAAGAACAAAACTGAGCAACACACAGAGAGGCTAATCACATGGGAAAAGATGGTCATGCACGCATTTCCCTGCCACAGAAGATCACTAAATATATATATTTTTTTACATATTGACGTTTTTCATAACATCACACTTATATCACTAGATGGATGTATTGTAATTTGTACACAATTTCACAAAATGCTTTTTTGACGAATCTGGTTTTGTCTGATTTTATACTACATGATTCTCTATGACTGACACCATAAAAAAACACCAAAAACCTTTGTTTGCTTTTTTCTAATTCATAAAACTGGGTGAGGTGGTTTTCATGAGCCTTACCCATGAACCCTCAAAGTCATGCTCCTGCCCACAGACACAAGCCCACCGAGCAACAAACCTATGGGCTTTCGTCAAGTACCACCCTTAAAAGTGTTGTGTCATAGCAGTTTTTCTGTCCATGCAACTGAATATCATTCAGCAGTGCACCTTTTCTCACAGCACAAGTAGCTCACCCAGACTGTGAAGATTTTCACTGCTGGTGATATAAACTCTTTTGCTACAATTATTTAGAACTTACAGTTGTGGTATAACCAACCTGACTACATGTTGGACTGAAATGAGGTTTCCCTTATATGGTTTGTATTTTATGGTTTCACCCAAATGAGGATGGATTTCCCTCTTGAGCCTGGTTCCTCTCAAGGTTTCTTCTTTGATTCAACTGAGGGAGTTTTTCCTTGCCACTGTCGCCACACACTTGCTCATTGGGGATGTGTAGGGTTATAAAAAAATGTTTAAATTCCTTTTTGAATTACTTTTACTATATAAAGCTGCTTTGCGACAATGTTAATTGTAAAAAGCACGATACAAATAAAACTGAATTCAATTGAATTCTGAATTCACAGAACTGGACTGCAGTTCCCAGCATACGCAGCAAACTGTGCACAGGAACTGTCAAACACCACACAGCTGTGGCAGATTAGACATCATAAAAAGAAAAATAGGAAAGTTTTTATTATTCAAAGCCAATCTACAACAGTTTGCGGCCACCACACCTGTTCAGCCAGCAGCTCACACCCTGCCACGAAACACGCCACACTACCTTCTGTAGCTCAAAAAATATACACTGGAGATCTGGAAGTTTTTTACTTCAGTGTCTGTTATTCATGACTGATCCACCCGACAAACGTAACGGTCAGATGTTATATCCATTTTTTTTTTCCATTTCATTTCGGACATCACCTCCCCTTCAAAGTGTTGAATTTGAGTGTGTGTGCTGGACGGCCTGTTTGGCTTCCTCCTCACAAAAGTGGCAAAAATCTGGTGTTTACAGCCAGCTCTAACAGCCCAGAGGGAAACTTAAACATGTGCTAAGGGAGCAATCACACTAGAGGTGTGATAGTAAAGCAACTGATGGAAATAGATTTTTTTGCGAATTTTGAAATTCGCGTCAAGGTGTTTTGCGACTCCACATGCAAGCTAATAGTTTGCAGCTTAAATACATATATTGCATGAAAGTCATGAGAAGGTTGCACGACGATTTGCAACTGAGTTGTGAGTAATTTGAGATTGGTTTGTGAATGTTTGGCAAAAAAAGCAAATCTCTCATTAATCAGTCACGTTTTGTTAGTTTTTTGTTCTCAAACCATTTGCAAAACGTGAATGTTGACAAAGTACACAGAATATGGCGGATGCAAGCAAGTTCACTTTTTACAAACTTTTTGTGTGGAAGTCTCTAACTTCTCGCTTTTCCTTGCAAACGAAAAACAACTTTGCGACCTTCTCACGACATATGTGGATTCTTTGAGAAGAGTTTGACACTACTCCATGTTGGAGACATTCAAACATGTTTGAAATTTTTTGTGATAAGTTACTCACTAGCCAAGCAACCAAAATGCAATGTTGAGAATGTAGCGAGACAAATTTGAGAACATTTTTCATTGAGAGAGCAGCGAATTGCCATTCTCATTAGTTGCTTTTCTATTGCATCTCTAGTGTGATCACCCCCTAACCTCGTTATTTGACACTCTTGATTAGTGGTTGTCTAACTGTAGCAGCATAGAGGTGCTTTCTCTATGCAATATGCTGCCACTCATAACATGTGCTGCTGGATACCAATTAATGAGGTGGGCCGGGGTATTTAAGTAGCAGTCCTCTCATTGGTTCGTTCTTTGGCAATGACTTCCGGGTCACTGGTTCTCATTTCCTCCCAGGACGAAGTGCTTGTGTGCTGCTCCATGCTCTTTATGTGCTGCTGTGTTGTTCAGCAGTGCTAAGTGTCCTTTCTCCTTGTAGCATGGTTGTTTCAAATTGATGGCTAACACATTCAACTGACATTGAAATTTTTACCATTGGGTGGGTTAAAGGAAATAACATTGGCATCAAATTAAAATGGTTATCAGGGTCAGTTCTTCTGGTACAGTAATGATATCTGGTCACAATTCAGTAATATATTTGTTTACATTCTTTTAAAATCAAGATTTTACATTTAATTCATTGTACGTATCTGTGATTTTAATTCACATAAAACTTTTTATTGTAAAATATCACATTAATTTTGAGACAAATCAACAAAATACAAATAAACTTGGAATTTAATATAAACGTCCACTGCACATTCTTGTGATTCCAGTTACAATATAATTTAGTAGAATTGAGGGAAATGCACTTCTCCTTTCTAGGAGAGAGTTCCCATTTGGACCGCCCAATATCTGAAGCATGGTTACACCCTTGGACTAGATCAGCTTTCCAACTCGCGCAGATAAGGGAAAATCCTGTATTATATCAGAGGAGAAATCCAAGTTGAACTAGTTGTTCCAGGAAAAGTAATTAAAAATACAGCAATAGATTACTACATAGCATATATGTATTTCCAAAATGTCCCCTGCAATACAACCCAAAGAATCAGATCTGATCTGAGATTCATGTTCCTTCGTCTGTTGTGAAAAGCAGCTTGAGCAGTAAATACACTGACACCAGAACAACCATATATATATAGGAATAATAATATATTATCATAGTACATGTGAGATGGCAAGAGGCACGTACAGGTGAAGTGGAGGAAATTGGGGCATCAGACGCCACTGGGGACGCTGTGTGGTTTTGGATCCATGAACTGTGGAAGGCCTATGGCCTGCCAGTCTGAAATGTCATAATGTCATATATTTGGTCCTCCATAAATCTTATGCAAATAGCTGGACTTCCCGATCACGTACTGGAATTTATTATTGATCATTAACAGCGTCAACATGAATATGAATACAGAGAGTGTAATATCTTTGGAATTAGTGATCATATTTCCTTTATTTAAAGACATTTGTAATCAAGATCAATTGTATGATTTACTGCACTATTTGACTATTGGATGATTTATGTGACTATTATATGAGAAGTTTATTCACTGAAGTGTAGTATGTAAGATTATTTTATTATTTTATGTAGGGCCCATTCCACTCTGTATGAGTATTGCTTGACTGTCCTTAAAAACGGAACATTGGAACAAAATGTCGGACCTTGAAAAGAAATAAAATGGCCGTCCAAAGCGAAAGGAGGTGCTGAGCCTTCAAGGTCAGCTCAGGACATGTTGAGACTCAGGACATGTTGAGACATGTCGAGACTTGTTGAGATATGAGGTCCTGTGGGACCAATCAGAGTCAAGAGCTAGAGGATGATAGACCAATGAGAGTGGAATGGGCACTATATAAACCAATTGCAGAGCTGGTTCAATGTCCAAGGTTTTTCTCTTGGAACAATTTCTTTTGTGTGATTGATTGTATGCTTTTCTTTTCCTAAAGGCTAAACAAACACCTGAAAAATGGATATGAATCACTTGCATTGTGAACTGGACACTTTTTGCCACGACACCGAAAATATGCAGATTTTTTTTTTTTTCAAAACAAAAGTTTAAATAGAGGTGCACAGGACTCCAGCCAGCCGCCTCTTTATAGAAGAGGCTGTTACGTCCACTACTGTTATTCCTCCCGATTCCCGCACACTTCGGCCACCATCTCTTGAGTTCTAATCAGTTTCACCTGAACCTTATTTCCCCTCACTGATTATGACACATTTATATACTTCTGTGGTACTCACATCATTGTCTAGCCTTGTTGGAGCAGTGCGATTTCTATAATTTTTACAGTTTGTACCTGACTATTTCCCTTCTTTTGTGGTTTCTTTTTAAGTAATTTTCATGTAATTTTATTGTTTATTTCCTTGTTAAAGCTAGTTTATGTGGACAGCCATATGTTATTTACTTATGTCTACTTGCTACAATTCTATTAATTTTTATAGTTTGTGTTGGATTATTTGGCTGTTTTTGTGGTTTCTTTTATTTGTTTATGTAATTTCCTTTACTTGCTGGTTTCCTTTATTTTCTTGTTAATATTAGTTTAAGTGGACAGTTATTAATTTGTCCACTTGTGGTACTTGTAATCATTAGGTTTGATTACTTGTTTATTTATTTGTTTGTTTGTTTTCTGTTTGGGTGTGACCCTGCCTAATCTGTTTTACTCTCCCTTTCAGTTGCCAGGAGGCCTATTGTGAAAAGCAGCTTGAGCAGTAAGTACACTGACACTGGAACAACTATTTTATATTTATAAATATATTTTTATAATACGACTGTGAGATAGCAAGAGGCATGTTATGTGTAGGAAATATGCAGATATTTTTTGAAAATGAAAGTGTAAATAGAGGTGCACAGGATTACTGCCGGCCACCTCTTTATAGAAGACTGCAAAAACCTTGAATTTGACCAACTATCTCTGAAAATATATTCAATTACCCTCGAACTAAAATTCGCTTGTACATGCAGTGGTGGCCCGGTGGTAGTGTGCTGGATTACTGATCCCAAGGTCAGGGGTTCAAGCCCCACTATCAATGGGTTGTCACTGCTGTCCCCAGAGAGCAGCTAACTGGGTTATCAAAGTCAGGCCATGTCTCTCACTGTCTATGGTGAGAGGCATGTAAAAGAACCATTGCTGATTTTCATCAAGGGTAGGCTGCATAGCCATCAGTGTGTTTCTGCCCTCTTTCCAGGGTGTACTCTGCCCAGAGTTGGCTGAGATGGGCGCCAACCTCCCTGCAACTCTAATTAGGATTAAGCAGTTCAGAAAATGACATTTGGCTGTGATTGCTTACATGTGAGCTAGACAATGATTGATGTATTTTTGTGCAATGAAACAACCTAAAAAATTTCAGCAGCAAATAAAATGTTACATTTAAAATAAAATTAGTACTCCCAAAATCAAAATGTTACACTGAAATTAAACTTGTACATGTACTTTTAAAATAAATATGCAACTGCTTGCTGATGTCGTTTTATCAAAAAAATGATATTCAGACAATTTAGGAACATCAACATTCTTGCTCAGAAAAATGAGCTGATCAATATGCTTTGAGGCCAGAGTATTCTTTGTACTGTGACGATGTCCCCAGCTGTTGAGAAGTCTCATTTCTCTGAAATGCTAGTACTTGGAATACAATGGTACCTTTTCATTTACTTGGCTAGGATACACTTTCACATCTGTCTTCCATGAATAGTGCAGCAGATACGTGAAACTCTTTCAAAATGTGATACAAGCACCAAACTTGGCACAGTTACTCCTTAGGGGTTAATGTTTTGAAAAAATATGCTGGCCAACTGAAATTCAAGATGGTGGCCATCTTGAAAAATATTTAATTTAAATTTCAGTTGGCCAGCATATTTTTAATTAAATAAATTGTCATAAAATAAGGACTTATGGTCTAGCATGTGTCTCCTCCAGATCTTGGCTGCTTTAGCAAGGGTCATGGCTTCAGAGTAGTCAGAGGCTTGTGATAAGACCAAACCCACATCTTTCTGGAAAGCCAGTAAGACTTCCCTTCCTTTGAAATTACAACTCGGGAATTTCTGCCAACAGCTTGTCGTTGAGTCTGGTAGAGTTGACATCAGATGCCTCAAGTCCCAGCTATTGTAGCTGCTGTTTGTATAGGCTGACCAGGTCTGCAAGTCTGAAGATAGCAGGACCTTCAGAATGTACTCTTTTGTTGAGCTTCGTGGTCATGGCCTTTTCTCATTTCAGATGCTGGTACTTCTCTTACACATGTGAAACACTCAGACTCTTGACTTTCACAGCTGGTTTGTCACTGCTTAGTATGCCCTTCTCCTGACTCTTTACTCTGTGCAGCAGCCTTTCTTTTTCTTGCCCTCTCCAGTTTGGTGTTGTTGAAAATAACACGGCAGCTCTGGTGATACTGTGCCTTGTCTTCCTTAGTGTTTGTTCTATGCCTTCACCCTCATCGTATCTTGCTGGGTCCAGAAAAATTGGCATTTCATAAAGGGCATGGAACAGGGGGATATTGGTTGCAATCGTGGTGTAGCCATGTTTAAGTGTATAACATGTCAGTGGAGATCAGATCATCCTTGTCCTCTTGACATAGACAGCATTTGCTCCAATCAGCTTGCCATCTTGAATAAAGTAAGGCAGAGGGTTATCCTTTTACCGCCTTAATATCACAGTATAAAGATGCACATTCAGGTATGAAATACAACTTGGTTCAGATATGATCACCTACACTTAACCCAGTCATTCATCCAGTGTCATTTTAAGTCCCATGCGATCTGTACACCTTCCAGGTAACTACATTTGGTCATGAAAAGCCCCTTTACCCTTGGCTCAGCTCTCCCGCGCTGGCACATCCTGTCAATTCAGGTGCGGCTGTTTAACTACAAGTGGGGCTTGTATTAGATAGCATTTGGGACACTAATAGCACAAGATATTATGTAATATTTAGCTGACACTGAACTCCATGCTGAGTTCCACAGCAGTGCAATGTCACCAGTGTGCCCTGGTTACAACTTGATTTGCACTCTTACACTTTAACACCCTTCCTTGGTGATATATAGTCCTTGGTGGAGAAGCAGCTCTCAATCACTGGAAGGTGTTCTACATTGACCAGTCATAGATGAGTTCTTGTGTTGACTTCATGCACTTTATGTCAGAGCCTGACATGCTCCATCACACAGAGACTACCCCCACCTAGTTTAACCCGCAAGCTAGCATGGGGTACCGGGGTGTGGCCATTCCCGTACACTAGCAACTTCTTGGCACCACAGGTGAGAGTTAGGTACGTAGTGAGGACCAGTGCCAGAAGTCCATCTCAAGGATGTGGCTGACTGCTAAAACAAAGGTACTACCTCTAATCAGTGATGCCATGGGGTGTGCTGTTGCACAGATAGTGGTGTAGATGTGTTTTGTGCAAGCTCCGTGAGGTGTGTGGTTTTTTTTTCTCTCGACAGAAACAGATTATTTCACATTCAAATTTTGTAAAACATTGTTTGTGTAGTCATACACCATCAGAGCATTGTTTGGCTGAGTTTGGGGACAAATGATGAAACCTCCGGTCAATAAATTCTCGAATGGCAAATCAACTCATGTCGCTAACGCTAGTGCTAGCGCTGCTGCTGCTAGCACCCCGGATGTCAAGACGGAGCTAGCTGATGACACGTTGATGGCTGGAATGTTTACTAAAGCTCTAGGCTCCTTGAAGAGTGACATTTGCACTAAAATTGAGATGGCCATCAGTGGGGTACTTTGCTGCCGTTAGAGAGGACCTATCTTCGGCTGTAGCCACCCTGCAAAAGTCCGTGAACAAACAAGGTGACCGTTTAAAAGATGTAGAAATATCCGCAACAGCTACAAGTAACTGGAGACGATAGTCAATAAGCTTTGGTCTGACATTAATGTTCTTCAGGCTAAATGCAAGGATCTCAAAAGTAGGTCTCAGAGGAACAACATCAGGTTAGTCGGCATTCTGGAGGGGCTTGAAGGTACGCCACCTACTGAGTTCATCTCTAATCTCCTGCAAGACTTACTTCGTCTAGAAGAGAAGCCTTTACTCGACAGGGCCCACAGGTCACTGCAAGCAAAGTCGAGGCCGAATCTACCACCGAGACTGTTTATCATTAAAGTCCACTATTTCCACACCCTCAAGCTCCTCTTTCGCCAGGTACGCCAAATGAAGTCTCTCTCCTATAGTGGTTGGCCAGTTCACATCTTCGCTGACCACACTTCTAACGAGGTGAAATGACACGTGGCCATCGGCGATGTGAGGAGACTACTTCGTGACATTCCGGGTGCCCATTTTGTTTTTTGTTACTCCGCGAGGCTCCGTATCACTTTTTTTCCGCTGGGAAAAGTGGAACAGTCTTTTAGTGATCTTCAGCTGGCCATGGATTTTGTGGCCTTGAACGCATCCGATAACCTCAGCGGGGCCACTTCTGACATTTCAGCAAACTGACGCGGCTGACTTATAGGCGCGTCACGATTTTGTTAACAGTGTTGGTGTTTCCACATCTGGTTTGCAAGTATTTGCTGGTCTACCTGTGTCTCTGCTATTTGCAGTTCTGATGGGCTAATGTGAACTTCGAATACTGTGACTATGGTGACCATATTTTTTCTGTCACTTGATTTAACTTCTTAAGTTGTCATCCTTAGTATGTTTAGCTACTGTGTACTGTAAAGTTGGTCAGCAGACATTTAGTCCTTTTCATTACAGTTCATTGTTTCTCATATATATATATATATATATATATATATATATATATGTGCGTCTGTTCATTACACTTAATGTTTTGCAAGTATTCACCTCGGCTTGCACTTGTGTTTTATCTTTTGTCTTTTTTAATAGGATTAGGCTAGTCTACATAGTTTTGTTTACCTGGGGATAATGGCTACACCGTGTTCTGGGATGGGGGTAGTTGAGGGGTGGGGGGTGTGCCTTTTTTTTATTGTTTTTTTTTTTTTTTTTACTTTTATTTTCTCTTTGTTTGTTCTTACATATAGTCTTGTGAAGGGGCTGTGTGATGATACTTTGATGTGGCTGTGCTTGGAATTTCATTAATTTCTTTTTTATGACTTTGGTTGGTGGTAGATTTTCTTTTTGGCTCTGGTGGGTTAGTCACATTCACTAGTTGGAATGTCAGGGGCCTGGGCAAGTCAGTGAAGCTTTAGAGTCCTCTCTCACCATGATGGCTTTGGGGTGCATATTGCATTCATTCAAGAAATGCATTTGAACCTGGCTGGTCACAACAGACTACGCAGGAATTGGGTCTCAATATTTAACAGTAAGGCATGGGGTGTTGCCATATATGCACCTAATTATGATGACGAGCAGTTTTTTTTGTCAATTTTATTTTTTCCCTCCCCAATGTTAACTCTCACCATCTGATATTGGGTGGCGATCTGAATTGTTGTCTTGGAAATCTGGACACTTCCTCCAATAGGGCAGTCACCAACTCTAAGGCTGAAAAGGTGATAAATAGATTTTTGTGTGACTATGATATGTCGGACATATGGCGAAGTCTCAATCCAAATACACACAACTACTCGTTCTTCTCCCTGGTTCACCACACTTTTTCCCATATAGACTATTTCCTTGTTGACAGGAAATTGTTGTCGGCCATTTTGGGCTGCAGATACCACACTAGGGTTACTTCTGATCCCTCACCTCTTCTACTCACCATGATACTTCCAAATAACCGCGCCGGTCACTCACCTTGGAGGTTAAACGTTCGCTCTCTATCCGACATCAATCATATTAAATTTATCTCCTCTCAAATAAACTTTTTTTATTGATACTAATGCCACTCCTGATATAAGCCATAGTACCTTGTGGGAACCTTTCAAGGGCTACATGAGGGGTCAGTTGATTTCCTGTATCACCTTCGAGAAACGAGAGCGCTCTTCCACTCTCGCAGATCTTACCAGTCATATCCTAGCACTGGAGCGAGAATGTTAGCTCCCACTCTCTATAAACAAATATTTCTTCTGAAAGCGGAGTTTGACACCCTTTCTGCTTCAGATGCTGTTGATGCACTCAACTCTAGGCATAATGTTTATGAACACGGTGAGAAATCTGTTAGACTCCAAGCTCACCAACTTAGGCAGTCATCTGCTTTGCGTTTCATCCCAGGAATCGGCACAAGTAGAGGTTTGATTTGTGATTTTTATGTATCTTTATACACTTCTGAGTGAAATCCCTGTTGTGAGGACCTGCAAAGGATTTTTGAAAATTTCCTCTTTCCTAGGGTGGCTGCTGACTCAGTTGCAGTCCTTGACTCTCTGATTAGTTTGAATGAGGTTAGCGATGAGATCGCAGCCATGCAGAGCGGTAAAAGTCCTGGGGCCTCATGTACAAAGGGTGCATACGCACAAAAATGTTGCGTACGCCCTTTCCCAAGGCAAAGTTCAGATGTATCAAGAGTGAAATGTCCGTGGAAATGTGCGGTGCTTCACGCAAACTTCATGGCTGGCGTA
>JAQMYF010040094.1:0-13052 GCA_030014195.1 Neosilurus mollespiculum
TTTACATGTATTTTAGGGTGTGGCTGTTCCCCCAACATGCTCCAATCAGTGCCAACTTTTTTTTAGCATGTGAGTCTCAATAACATCATTAGACAACAGGCACCATTGTTGAAACATGGTATCAAATATATGGACAGTGGGCATAAAATTTTCAATAAATTAAAATATCTAGTCAAACAAATGTCAAAATTTAGCTTTTATTTCTAAAAAAAAAAAAAAAAAAAAAAACACGTTTGGGATGAATTCAATGTAGAATGATTCAAAAAAAGATGTTATTGTTTATTTTAAGCAAAGCTTGGCAAAACCTTCTTGAGTTTCACTGATTAATAAGACCAGTGACAGCACTCTTGAGACATCACTTGTGACATCATTAATGAGACATTTGTGACATGGTTCAGACAGCATAAATTAATTTTGAATTGTAGTTGTCTCATACAAGCAATCTCATGCATGCAGTGATGCCACTCATGCTTCATGTTGAACTGTTCAAAACTAAGTTCTCTTTGAAGGAACATTTCTGATTAAAGTATCCTATATAGTCTATAGCATTCTTTTTGGAGCAGCTTTCAGGCCAAAGAAGCAAATTGTGGAGTTCATTCAAAGCATCACTGGGACTTGAATTACATCTAAGAGATTATTTAGTGTATCATACAAAGTGCTCTTTTATTTGGTTTGTCATTGAAGTTCTCAAAATGCCAAAGTTCAAGGACCCAAGATATTTTCTCTTGGGTACAACACCCACCAGTGATGACAAGACTATCACCGGATCAAAATTGCCAACCAACAGACAGGTGTTGTTGGCATTCATTGCTCAAAAATAAGAAATGTATAAGGAAGATAGCCAACAGAGGGTGTGCAGAGAGGCTGCAAACAGAACTGCAGGGTCTGTACTGAACTTCTGTGAGAGAGCCAGTATACCTATTGTAGCCTTTAATAAGGTTGGAGATGCAGTATTAGCTTACCACACAAAAATTTAAAGATTTGAAGAAAATTCCATCCAGTGAAAGAGAAAAGCCTGGTAAACACGACAGAATTCAAGAATTCAAATCAAGATTACAAGAGACAATAAAATTTTGGCCTAAAGATGCTATGGATAGGATATATAACGAAGAAGCTAGACAGATCTTAATGAAGAATGGATGAAGTGATGAAGCAGTCGTTGAACAGGACTGAAAGCACTGTAGCAATCAGAGAAAGTGTAAAAAAAAAAACTGACAACCCAGCAGAGTGGTATCTTATTTTGGACTAATTATTAAAAAACATTTTTAAAATCTGGTCAAATATGTAAGTTCAATTTTCTTAGTTAAAATAAAGTTTTGACCTTGTATATGCATTGCTCGCTTTGTGTCTTTTTCACTTTCTAGGGAAATCTTTAAAATCAATTAGCCACAGCTAGCAATACTTCAAATTCTCTGACATTTTTGCACAACATGCCATGTTATGAACCCCACAAAAAATTGGCGGGGTATTACTTGAATGATTGTTTTGGTGGGGACCAGCCACACCCTAGTGTACATAAATTCTCTCTATATAATAGGTCTCTATATAATTTACTAATGCAATTTAGTAAGAAAGTACATAATTACTGTTTGTATGCATAAACTTATAGTATCTGATGTAGAATCTGATATATATGTATGTGTGTGTGTGTGTGTGTGTGTGTGTGTGTGTGTGTATGTGTGTGTGTGTGTGTGTGTGAGCATATCTACGTACACATACACATACCTACCTATATGTTCACATGTAGACACATACATACATATATCCTGTATATGCACACACATACATCTATCTACATATTCACACATATACAGACTTATACATTTATCCACATATTCACACATTTAGAGACATACACAGAAGGGTGCATGATATATCAAAGGTGCGTGGTATACAGAGAGTGAGAGGTAAAACTTTTTAATCATAAGGTGCATGATGCTAAAATGTTATATGATGTTTGAGACCTGCTCTAAACATGAGTATTGCACTTAAAACTGAGTATTGTGCTTAAAGAGTAATATTGCACTGTGCAGGAAGATGGTCTAAATGATGGTTATTCAGTCAGTGTATGTGATGGTGGTGTTGAGGTTGCACGTTTAAAAGCTTATGGGGAAAAAGGTGTTCTTGAGTCTGTAATTTTTTGTTTTTAGTGTCCTGTACCTTTTTCCGGAGGGGAGAGGGGAGAGGGGAGGAAAGGAGGTGTCCAGGGTATGTGCGATCCCTGATAATTCCACTGGCTCTCCTCCAAAGTCTGCCAGTGTAAATGTCACCGAGGGGGTGTAGTGTAGTTCCAATTACCCACTCTGCCTTCCTCACCACCCGCTGCAGGGCCTTCCTGTCCTCTGCAGTACAGCTGCTGAACCACACTGTACAGCAGTAGGTCACAAGGCTCTCGATGGCTGAGCAGTAAAAGTTTGTCAGTACGGGTTGACCCCACCTGGTGAGAGATGTTTGTGGTCCAGTTGAAGTCAGCAGACATGTGGACTCCAAGAAACTTGAAGCACTCCACCCCCTCTACCTCTTCTCTATCAATATGGAGGACAGAGTACTCAGTTTTTTACATTTCCGGAAGTCCGTTATCAGCTCCTTTGTCTTGGATGTGTTAAGGTCCAAGTTATTGTTGTTGCACCATTGCCGCAGATGCCGGACATCCTTCCTGTAGGCTGACTCATTGTTATCTGTGATCAGACCTATGACGGTGGTGTCATCAGCAAATTTTACGATAGTGTTGCTGGTGTGAATGGGGGAGCAGTCATGTGTGAAGAGGGAGAAGAGGAGGGGGGCTGAGGACATACCCCTGTAGTGTTCCGGTGTTCAGGATGACAGTGGAGGAGATTTGGTCTCCTATTCTGACGTTCTGAGGTCTATTGCTAAGAAAGTCAATTATCCAGGTGCACAGTGAGCTCCCTAGGCACAGGTTGCCCAAGTTCTGAAACAGTTTTTATGGACTGTATTGAAAGCAGAGCTGACGTCTATGAACAGCATCCTCACATAGGAGTTACTGCTGCCCAAGGGTATGAGGGCTGTGTGGAGAGCTGTATTGATGGCATCCTCTGTTGACCTGTTTGATCTGTATGCAAACTGATGTGGATCAAGATCAGCAGGGATGGCAGCCCTAATGCGAGACAAGACTCTAAAATCATTTGGTGATGATGGGGATTAGGGCAACTGGGCAGTCTTAGATAGTTAAAATGCTACTTTCACATGGAATGCTTTCCCGCATAATGGTATCAGTTTAACGCTGCACATGAAGGCATAATTAATAAGTAATAGTACACTATAAACCAATAAATAAAAAATGAAGAAGTTTTAAAGATAACAGGTGATACTTTGATTGGAATCAGGCTTTTACCACAGCAGGGAATGTTTTGGGTCTAGCAATATGGCTGCACAAGCATATCCGTTGACTTCAGCCTCAGCAGCCAAGTCCGATATCCAGTTATTTTTAAATCAGTGGTTGGGAGGAAGTGGTACAACGGACTCACTTTTATTTTTATGCCATTGTCAGTGTCAGCACCGTAATAAAATTGCCCATTGGAATGACAATGATGTGGTCTCCTTAAAAAAAATCTCAACACATCACAGAGGACACCGGTTACACTTGGTGTCGTGAACAGCCGCATCTCTGATCTGTGTCACCTTGTCACTCGAGATGCAGCTTCTGACACTTGGCTCCCCTCTTCTCCTTCATGCCACTATTGGGAAGCTCCGCCCATTAGCCGACGCTGCTAATGCACGGCTCTCCACCGTGGCATCATCAGGAAGCTTCGCCAGTTAGCCTGCGCTGCTAACGCATGGCTGTCCTTTCCCAAGATGTGTAAGAGACTCTTCGTTCTCTAACCAACACCATTGACATGTGACTCTGAACTTTCCCATGCTGTCTTCAGGAAACTTGACTCGCTAGCTGGCCCTACTAACATCAGCTCTTCGCTGTCTGCAAGTAACTCCTCTTGGCTATAAGTGCATCAGGTAACTTTGTAACTGCTGTGCTGGGCTCCCAATGGTAAATCTATAGGTTTCTATAGTGTTACACATTGAGATAATTGTTGAGATATTTATTTAGATATTTATTTATTTATTAAGATATTTATTTATTTGTTTTTTTCCTTTTTTCTTTTTTTCTCTTCTCTGTGAATATTTCTGATCTGTAATGGCAGGAGAGAACACTTTAAGGGTTCATACTGATGTTGGTCATGTTATGTTGGGGATGGAGAGGGGCCAGCAGATTGCTTCACTGTGTTATGGTAGGGGTAGGTCTATGTCCCAATCTGTTTTTGCCCCACCTTTAGCCCCCACTGCTAGCTCCACACCTCTTGCTCAGTCTGCCCCTGAGCCTACTCAAATCATTCCTGTTGAGGTTCTTGGGGACAAAATAGCAGATTTAGCCCAGAAAATTGCAGATAGTATTCAGCCAATCCTAGCACTATGCACCAGTCTTCTACAGTTCAGCCCCAGTCTTCCACGAGTCAATCATCCAGTGACGTTTGTCTGTCACAGATCAAGGTGGTTGTGCAGTCCGATGTCAGGGCACGGCCTTATTTCAGGGGTGATCACACTGATTTGTTCTCTATTCATGAATGGGAGGACATGATGAACTGTTACCTGAAATGAGTAAAATGAGTTCCACCGTAGGAAAGGTAGGTCTGTTGAGGATTCCAGTGCTGAGGTAGTCATGATGTCGAGCTGGCTGTGGCTATGTTTGACAAAGTTTTGTCCCTGTGTAATGCTTTGGCTACCAGCCAAAGGGTTGGCAATTATCAGCCAGCACAGAAACAGTCCAACTGTCCCCGTACTCAGCAGCACTCTGAACCCTCCAGGTGCAGAGTTTGCAGTTCTGCGGTCCACTCGACACATGCACACTGCAGACTGTTTAGACTGTGCCCCAACTGCTTCATCCCTGGTCATGTTAGGCATGATAGGCATGGCCTTAGCTCTCTGGCTCCTCAGCAGTGATGCCCCCTTCTCCCTCCTCCACTGATTTAAACTAGAACGCCTATGTGATGTGAGGGGTAGCATGGGCAGTGAGAGCAATAACCTCATTGACCATAGAGATATACAGTCAATTTTTGCAAACTGCTGTAGCAGTCTCCCCAGTGACAACACAGTGGTTGTTGTAGGCTCTCACAGAGGGAAGTGGCTAGCGATTGTTATATACTCCAGTTTCTGTCAGAGATCAGGCCACTTTGATAAGAATTATTGATTCTGGGAGCATATCGTGCATGCTCAGTGTGGAGGCAGAGTCCAAGCTTAAAGCTGCTAGTGTTCTCGAGTCCTTAGCCTGTGCCTGAGAAGGTGGTTCTTGTCGGTTGTGGTGCCCTCACAACACAACCCAGTTAGAGTTATGATTTGAACATTGTGATTTATAGATCAAAGTTTATTGTGCAGGCTTTCCTTGTCCCAGGGCAAAGAGATGAACTTATTATTGGAAGTAATGTCATCAGGCCACTGATACAGAGGCTGAGATCAAATGAGAAGTATTGGGAGCTAATTTGCTGTAATTTTTCAGATCCTGAGTGTGAGAAGTTCCTTGAGTTATTCAGCCGTGTCACCCGTTGCTCTGGCTCCAAACTGCCTGAGAAAATTGGCACTGTTAGGTTGCGGAATGCTTTCACCCTTGCTCCCCAACAAGAGTATCTGGTGTGGGGAAAATTACCTGGAAAAGCGCCTGTCTCACCTGGGAGCACTATCATTGTGGAGCCCACCTCAAGACATCATTGTAGGGTTGTAGCATCCATGTGGGGTGACCGATGGGTTTCAATGAAGATTCTTAATCATGAATCTTAACTATGAGTTTTGTTTAGCTGCACTGAAACTAAGGTGGCATTTGTTTACCCATGTGTTTCTGTGGAGGATCTCCCACTCTCCCAGGGTGTGAGCACAGTTCAGTTTGGTCAGGCTTCTGACCATGCCTCCACCTCTGATGCCACTCCCACCCCCTCTCAGTGACTGAAAGCCTGTGGTTTGGCTGACATTGACCTTGAGGGCTGTGAGGTTTCACACGAATGAAGAGTGGCTAGCTGATCTTGTGCTTACTTATTAGGATGTCTTTTCCAAGGACAAGCTGGATTGTGGAGAAGCAAAGGACTTTGTCCATTGTATTCACCTTACTGATGATTGCTCCTTCCGGCTACCTTATCGTCGTATCCCGCCAGCACGTTATAATAAACTGAGTGAGGTGCTGCCTGAGATTGGGCTGAAAGGAATCATCAGTAAGTTGGTCAGCGAATAAGCGTTACTGCTTGTCTTGGTATGGAAGAACATCCAGATTTTATTAGACCTTTCATCCTCTCCACCGATGCATCTCTTTATGGTCTGGGTGCCGTTCTTTGATAAGTTTCAGTCGGCGAAGAGAGAGTGAGACCTTCTGCTCACTTAGAGAGTGAGTGCTTTTGTGAGCAAGTTTCTCCCTAGCCACCAAGCTAACTATCCAGCTAATAGGAATTCTTGGCTCTTAAGTGGGCAGTTTGTGATAAATTCAGTCATTGGTTCTCTGTCTGAGGATGACATGCCCTCTCTTCTCTCCTCTGTGTGTTCTGGGTCGACCCCGGGGTCTCTTCCTAGTTGGACATGCCCGAAACACCACACCAGGTAAGCATTCGAGAGGCATTCTAATCAGATACCTGAGCCACCTCAACTGGCTTCTCTCAACGCAGAGGAGCAGCGGTTCTTCCATTCAACATTTCTACTATTTTGTCATAATTTTTGCTTTTGCTTTTTTTAAATTTTGCTATACTGTATTAATCCCACAAGGGCCCATGTTTATGGCGTTGTGGATCTTGTATGTCTTTCTTTCACTTGCAAGTTGTGTAGGAGGACAAAATAGACTTTAATTTTATAATATAACCATGTTATCTTGTGAATGACAAAAATAAACATGAATATTGGTGTGTTTTTGGAAGAGACTTTAGAGCCATAGATTATGCTCAGACCCCTTGGCTGAGTTGTGCTGCAGTGGATTAGTGCAGTGCTGACAATAGAGCTTCGTTTAACATGCAGACCTAGGTTTGATTCCCACCATGCTCATTTTAATTATTGAGAACTTTATTCATTTTATTTTTTATTTTTTTGCTCTTTTATTCATTTTATTCATGTTTTGAGACACAACATGTTGCACTTTATTGAACAGCAAAGTGGAGCACCAGATTTCACTTTGAACAAGAGTTATCATCTTAATGAACTTGCAGAAGTCAAAAAGAAGGACGGCAAATGCCGGTTAGCTTAGTAATACTCACTCACGAATTAATTAAAAAAGGTCAAATTCAAACTTCCTTACTGTAAAATGGCGTGAATAGTACCGGTGAAAGTGCACTTTGAGGTGCAGCTTGCACACCTGCCATTAGCACCAGTTCCATCTGTCCTGCTTGGAGAGAGCTGGCGGCCATGTTCGTCTATCCTCCACTGTCCTGAGTTATGGGCGTAGTTATGCTTAAGATAACGTCTAAAGGGCAGGTTAATTAGCATATTTAGGTGCAACATTTAACATTTTGATTTAGATTTAGCATTTAGATTTAGAATTTAGAATTTAACATTTAGATTTCTATGTATCATTTAGATTTACATTTAATATTTAAATTTAAATTTAATATTTAGACTTAGATATAACATTTAGACTTACATTTAACATTTAGATTTACATTTAGCATTTACATTTCTATTCAACATTTACATTTACATTTACCATTTATCTTTATATTTAACATTTATATACAATTAGTAACATTTAGGCTGGACATGCAAACATTTTCTTAGCAGTTGCATGTAAGATGTTGTTTTAGATTTAATTCCATCTTAAATGTGAGGAAAACAAGCTAAATAGTGAAAAAGTGTCAGCTAAACCTTTTTGGTCGAATATATACATTTGGTAACCCATAATTATCTACCTGCCAATTACCTCACCAAGAAGGATGAAGACAAAAGTATCTTTCAGTGCACAATTGAGAAAAAAATCTTTCAGTGCACAATTGAGCCAAAAACCTTTGTAAGATCCTTCATGCCACATAAGAAGCCTCAGGGTATTGTGGAAATGATTCAATGAGACGTGTGTTCTAATTCAGACCAATAAGAATTTAGGAGTCAGCCTGAGTCACTTATTTTAAAGTCAATTTGCAAAAACACTACATGTCCCATGGGTTAATGCGGGTTGTCAATTCATAGACTTCCCTTTCATCTGGAAACAAAGTCTTCGTTCACTAACTAACTGACATTCTGTAAAAACAAATCTACCAACCACAGATTATATACCACATTTACACTATTATTTACCACATTCCTAATAATAAGGAATGTTTACTGTTTGTTTACTTAAATTTTGGATATTTTCAGTGAATTAGTTAAATCAATTCAGCTCAACTAGAAGAGCTGTCAGGTTCAGGACAGTAAGTAAATGAAAGTTAGAATTAAATTTAAGGTGAAAGTTAATGAAAGTTAAGGTGGTTTATTGACAGTAAAGTTAGATATAGTAGTATAACCACAGGAGGCAGAGCTTCAGTGGAGGGCTGTTTAGTTCACACCCAGGAACTGCTCGAAGGACACTCCCAGCAAGTTGGTCTGGGTGCAACTGGTGAAAGTCCCTGATGAGGGATGGGTTGAGGGTATGCTGAGCCAGATCCCATGAATGTTCCTCATGACCATACCCCTCCCAGTCGACAAGGTACTGCACCCCCTCCCACAATGCTGAGAGTGCAGGAGATGATGGACATAAAAGGCATGGGAGCCACCAATGAGCCAGGCAGGAGGATGGGGTGTGGAGGTGGGCACATGAGGAGAGGACCCAACAGTATTTTTCTTGGATAAATGAAAAGTTGGATGAACCTGAAGAGACCTGGAAAGTTGAAGGCGGATTGGCAGCAGGGTTGACAGTCTTTGCAATGGGAAAAGGACCCACAAAATGAGCTTTCCACAGTCCACACAGAGAGGAAGGTCCCTTGTGGCAAGCCAGACCCTCTGGCCTCTGGTAGGGAGAAGCAGGGATGAGTTGATTGTTAGCAGCACTGGCATAAATCGTGGAAGGATGATGCAGTGCTTCAAACCGAGCCCTCTTCTAAGCCCAGTGGCAACATCAGACTGATGCATTAGATGATGGGACTCTGACGTCTTCTTCGGGAGTTAAAAACACAGCCAGCTTGTAACAAACCTTGAAAGACCTTAGACCATGAGGAGGGTTCACCAGCACATAGGCGGTCCAGTTTAGATTCTACCTCCTGATTAATGTGCTCTGACTGTCCATCATATTGGGGATGGAATCCAGATGACAAACTGATGTGGATTCCCAGCAGCCTGCAAAATTCTGCCCAAAACCAGAAAGTAAACTGTGGCCCGTTGTTGGAAACAATGTCAGTGG
Source organism: Neosilurus mollespiculum (assembly GCA_030014195.1). Classification (NCBI taxonomy): domain Eukaryota; kingdom Metazoa; phylum Chordata; class Actinopteri; order Siluriformes; family Plotosidae; genus Neosilurus; species Neosilurus mollespiculum. The sequence goes on from JAQMYF010040094.1 coordinate 9,341, forward strand.
GGAAATTGTGCAAATGAAAGATGTGTTGGATAAACTGTTCTGCCATGTCCTTTGCAGTGGGTACCTATTTGAGGGGTATCAGGTGGACCATTTTGGGAAAATGGTTAATGACTGTCATGATTGCAGTCTTACCCTCCTAAGTGGGCAGTGCAGTGACAAAGTCCACTGAAAGGTGGGACCAAGGATCAGAACAGAAAGAGGCATCAGCAGCCCGGCGTAAGATGAGGTACACTGTGGGACAGTGGTGGCTTAGTGGTTAAGGCAATGGGTTACTGATCCAAAGGTCGGCGGTTCAATCCCCACTATCACCACTGCTGGGCCCTTGAGCAAGGCCCTTAACCCTCAATTGCTCAGTTGTATAAAAAAACGATAATTGTAAGTTGATCTGGTTAAGAGCCTCTGCCAAATGCTGTAAATGTAAATGTAGATGACAGAAAATCCTTGAACAGTGAGGGGCAGTACTTTGGACCAGAGGTGATTGGGGACAAAATGTTTGTGTCTAGGAGTCTCAGTAAGTGAGGGTGAGTGGTGTGAGCAGCTTTTATCTCTCTTTCCAGTCCGAGTCGAGTCATGGTAAGACGATCAATAGGTGGAAGCACATGCTCTGGTGTATCTGGGTCCACAACCAGTTTATCTGTGGAGTATTGATGGGACAGGGCATCGGCTTTGCCATTTTTGGACCTTGGTCGGTAGGTCAAGGAGAATCGTGACCTGCTCAAAAACATGGCCCAGCTAGTTTGTTGAGGCTTCAATCTATTCTCTCCCCTCAGGTATTCAAGATTTTTGTGGTCCATCCAAACCTCAAAGTGAAGGCTTCCCAGTGCCTCTATTCATCCAGGGCAAGTATCACCACCAGTCTCTCCCTGATGTCATAGTTCTTTTCTGCAGAGGTTAATCTTCTGAAGTCAAAGGTGGGGATTTAGCCAGGAGTCCTCTGGTTGGCGCTGGGACAAGACGACTCCCACCCCAGAGTCCGAGAAATCTAACTCCACAACAAAGTGTAAGCGTGGCTTAGGGAGCCTAAGAATGGGTGAAGAGAAAACATTGTCAAAGTTCATGGAAAGCCTGTTCAGCAGTTTCATCCCAAACAAATGTGTGGTGAGGCCAGTCTTTGACTGTGGCGACCTTTTTAGGATCCATCTCCATTTGTCCTGTCATGTAGTATGTCATTGACCACAGCCTGGAAGACAGCAGGGACATGGTGAGGACGAGTATCATAAGAAGAGGCAATGAGAGTCGGGGGATATCAGTTTTTAACAGTAATCCCCTTCAACCCTCTGTAGTTAATGCATGGCCTGAAAGAACCATCGTCTTATCAACAAAAAAGAATCTGGCACCAGCAGGAAAAGTGGAGGGACGGATGAATCCAGTAGTCAGTTCCTCTGAGATGTACTTGTCCACTGAGTCCTTCTCAGGTGGAGATAACGAATATAATCTACTTTGAGTTGGCATGTCTCTGGGCAACAGGTCAATGGTACAGTCATTGGGTCTGTTGGAAGGAGGAGGTCTTAACCTTATTAAAAACTTTCTTGAGGTTGTGGAAACATTTAGAAACCTTAGACAGGTCAGGGTACTGGTCCAGTACTGCTTCAGTAGGAACCATCCTTTGGGTTGCCTAAAGACAAACAAAGGAGCAGTTAATTCCCCAATTAGGGATTAGCTCATGCAACCAGTCTATGTATGGGTTGTGTTTCTTGAGACAGGTAATGTCAAAAATCACAGGAATCCTGGGGTGATTAATAATCAAAATGAGATATTTCCGTGGTGATTATCACAAGTGAGCACAGGAACAGGTTCAGTCTCCTCTCTGACTTCATGTAGAATGCGGTTGTCCAACACCTTCACCAGAAGACGGTTCTCCAGAGTACATCGATTGATGCAGTTTATGAATTCTGTGTTAGTGCCGGAATCCAAAAACTTCCCCTGTTGGACAGTCTTGGAGTTGAGTAAAAAGTAAACAGGTAAAAAATGTCTGTTGGAGGAGGACTCTAGTAAAGAATGGCTCAGTAGTGACCTCCTAAATTCTACTAAGCCTTTCCTTTTAGCAGAGAGTTACATAGAAGATGCCCCTTAGCCCCCCAACACACACACACACACATGTGTTCTCTCTGAAGTAATGCCTCCATAAAATAATACAATGTAATAATACTAATGGAACAAGTTGTAACTTGAGTGATATTTGATAACATTTCTACTCGATTTGTAGTTTTCTAGTTAATGAAACCATAAAATTCGAACATGGCTCAATACATTTATTTGGATAGACCAGGATATGTAGCAAAGGTTCAATGCCTGAATAAATACTACATTATAAACTTCTATACAGGGTTTAAAATTAACATGGAAAAAATTCGTCGATTCCATGCTTAGCTGCTCATATTTATTAGGGCAATTCCTTTTGCAAAAATGGCGGCCGGATTTTACACAGAAACAAAGATTCTTGTCCACTCTAGAAATTCTAAGTTGTCTATGCTCTGAACATTTCACAACTCCTATTGCACTCTACTGTCATTCTCTGAATAAGGACAAAAATAAAAGCAAACTCGTCATTCCGCCTTTGACTTGCATTCCTTTGTAGTGTTGATAATTATTATTATTATTTTTATACTATTGATGATGTAGATTTAACTTACTGCTTGCAGGATTATTGTAATCCTTCACTTTTCTATCTTAAGAGAAAATCAGCATAGTAAAATAATTTGATAAGATGAGTGTTATGTACAGCATCTTCTACCTGGATGATGATCAGCCAGATGCTTATTGAACTGTGATGTTACAGTACAATGTTTCTGAATTCCTGTTCTGTACTGTCCTGTCCTGTTTATATTCTTAAAATATGTAAAAAAAAATGTACATCCTCCCTTTAATACCATTTATAACTTATTGAATGTGTTGTTCTTTTCATTTACAACATTCTGGTCAATTTTATGATGTGTGCCAATATTCTGGTGGCTCTGTATTTACTATAGGCACATATGCTGTTGAAAAAGTTAAACGTGCTTGTAAGCTATATGATCGACCCTAATTTCCGCTTATATGGAGAGAAGATATTTCCTCAAGCTAACAGGTGAAGTCATCCTTATTTTTGATATTTAAAGCCAGCTGTCTGTCGGTTTCAGGAGTACTTGTAACCTCGATCATCATCTTCAAGTATCAAACTCGTACATTCTTGTGTATTTCATTGTTCCTCATTGAAGAAATGTGCACATTGTACTTTAGGTGCTGGGTGTGTATGGAGGCCTGTGATAGCTGGGCTTATATGATCTTGTGTAGCGTTATTTGAAAGCTTTGAAAGAACAAAAATCCACACAGATGATTTGATTTTGAAATATGGAGGTCAAGGTCAAAGCAGGGTAACAAAACAAGTGCAGTTTACAGGCCATAACTATGAAACCCTAATAAGAAACCAGAAATTAACTTTCAAATGAATTCAAACAACCTTGTGTGGCCTTGAAATCTGAAAATGGAGGTTACAGGATTTTGAGTGCAAAGAAAAATTTATGGACTTTCAGGTTAACAATTACCTTTGACCTTCAAAAGTAAAACCCAAGCCTTCATGTAAAACCTTCAGACAAGAAAGGTAGTTTCTAATTTGGTTACATTCACATACCCATGGGTTAATAATTTGTGTCCCAGTCTGGCACAGATGAGTCACAGTGACCAAAAATTCAAAATTGAGTTAACCATACCATTTTAAAGTTTAGAGTCTCCT
>JAQMYF010040095.1:0-13043 GCA_030014195.1 Neosilurus mollespiculum
AAGGAGCTTTTTAACTACCTCGGTGACCTCAGCCTCAGTGATAGGCAGACCCCCCTCTGAACCCCCAGGCTCTTCCTCCTCCTCAGAGGGCATGTTGGAGGGGTTGACTAGCCAAAGTTTTAAAATCACTAATGCTAGGCAAACAGGCTACGATGTTATTCTATCAGCTCCAGAATTGACGATTGAAAAATGCCGCACTATAAATCCTGCAGACAGGTTAGTGCTCCCACTAGAGGGAGCCCCACATGAGTGCACTAGAGAGGTAGAAAAGTACCTTAAAGCTAGAGCAGATTTGGAAGCTGAAGCGCTACCAAACGCTCAACACATTTTCTTTGTGGATGGATAATGCTATCATGCTAATGAGGGAAACAAAGCAGGATATGCCGTAGTCAAATTTAACAAAGACTCTGAATTGTTTGAGACAGTACTGACAGTAGCAGTACCACAACCATGTTCTGCCCAACTGGCAGAAATAAAAGCGTTGACTGCGCCTGTAAGTTAGGCGTGGAGAAGACATGCACAATATATACAGATTCGGCTTATGCGTATGGAGTGTGTCATGTGTTTGGACCCATTTGTGCCCAAAGAGGTTTCCAGAGAGCAGACGGATCAAGTATTGTACATGGGCCAGCAATTTCAGAACTATTGCTAGCAATGATGCTCCCAAAAGGGTTGGCAATTGTGAAATGCAAAGCCCACAAGTCAGATGGGGAATGGGTTAACAAGGGAAATGCAGCAGCAGATGAAGCAGCAAAAAAGGCTGCTACGGGAGAAGGGACATGCATAATAGGATTGATGGAGGCAGGGGAACCAGTAGAGACTGAGCAGATGCAGGTAACAATGGATGACATTAAGGAGTTTCAAAGAACTACCACAGCAACAGAAAAAGAGTTGTGGAAAAAGCGAGGTGCAGTCTTAGACCCACAGTCAGAAGTATGGAGGACTTGTGATGGTGTATTAGTAGCCCCACTAGGATTTATTCCGATGCTAGTCAAAGAGGCATATGGGGTAGATCATCGCGACAGGAGAAAAATCATTGAGACAATTCAAAAAGACTGGTGGTCCCCATACTTAGCCAGTATGGTGGACAAATTTTTGAGAACATGTGAAATTTTTGCAACACAAAATGTCAGGAAACACTTCACAGCACCTCTAGGTCGCATACCGCAACCAGACGGACCATTCAGACACCTAGTAATTGATTTTGTAGACATGACCGAAAGAAAAGAAGGGAAAAGATACATTTTGGTTGTAGTAGACCATTTAAGCAGGTGGATGGAGGCACAAGCTACAGCTAAAAGCGACGCTAAGACAACATCAGAATTCTTGTGCAGGGAAGTAATCCCCAGATTCGGCATCCTGGACCGAATAAGCTCAGACAATGGTAGTTATTTCGTGAACAAGGTAATAAAAAGTGTCACAGAGGCTCTATGTATAACACATCATTTGAGGTGTGTGTACCACCCACAGTCACAAGGGATGGGACCAAACTAAATTGGGTATAGGCATTACCTCTTGCCCTCATGAAGATGTGTTTTCAGACAAATAGAAACACCCATCTAACACCGCATGAGATGCTCACTGGAAGACCGATGCCAGTAGCATTCACACGAGGGCCCTATAAAGGCCCCAGCCTGGAACAATTAGAAGGCGAAATGGCAAGTTATGTGAAACATTTAACACAAATACACAGAACTTTGTATTCACAGGTCAATGCTGCCACGCATGGGGCGAATGTAGAGCAGGAAGAACTTCGCCAAGTGGAAGTGGGAGACTACGTCTTTATCAGAATATTCAAGAAAAAGTTCTGGAAGCACCCATGGAGAGAAAGACCGTTTAAAGTGGTGCTGACAACACCAACAGTAGTCAAGGTAGAGGGCAGAGAACATTGGTACCATCTAAATCATTGCTGCAGGGCTCCCACAGAAAACGACGAGAAGAAAAAAAAGCTTTCAAGGCTGGTACAGCTTGTCCACTCTGATGACGACACCGAACCTGAAGATATAGACCAACCAGACGCACCTGCCTACAACACATGGGGAAAGGGAAAACAGCCCAAAAGTAAGACAACACCCCAAATACAGGAGCCACTTGAGCAACAGGTGGACACTGAAGGCTCACTCACACCAGAGTTTGAACCAAGGGTATACCAATTCTCTGAGAGATCACCACCAGGGCCCTCAGATGAGAACCGACTGAGCCACTAAAGCCCGATCCATTTAGTATGCTTAACTTGGCCGATATAGCTGTCCCAGACCTAGAGGACCCACTTAATATAGCAGACCTTGGTTACCCAAGTTTAGCAGATATTGCTTAGTCCACAGGTTTCACTGTAGAGCAAGAATAAAGATAAAAGATAGGACAGAAAATACGGTCAGATCGGTCCAACATGATTCATAAGTCACCATCTCAGATACCATTTACTCTATTAATTACTATAGCTATAGGATATGTACTAGCCATTGTCATAATTGGGAAGGGTATGTCAGAAACATTTGACTCAGATGAGTCAGTCCCAAAAAACCTGACACAAGATAATTTCACAGCCATGATGACAGTAAACTGTACTAGTCCCACACAGTCACCAATTACCCGCCAAATTAGAGAACAGACAGGCTCACTGAATAGTACTTATGGGCAGCCTCAATCCTTACTCAGGCAGTGTAGAAGAATTGGGTCCCTGTTGAAAAAACCTAGGTGGGTCCCCATGTCCAGTGAAGCACCCAAAACGACAGGCACAAAGGACGCTGCAACTATGCAAGCCAGAAAGGAATATGTAAAGGAGAATATAACAGCTGTGTGGACATGGGATGCAAATGTGGAATGTTTCTGGCAGCCTATAGAATTGGTAATCCGGTTGCTCTGCACTGAAGGCTGGACTAAGATCAAGAGGTTAGAACAGGGGACACAGGTCCGGCTAAAATGGGATGACAGTATATAAGATATAACAGTAGTGCGTCTAAATGTAAATGGGGCAGTGATACCAAGCTAACATGACTGGGAAGCAGACAAGGACACAAATGAGACATTGGGTGCAGTATATAAGGTGAATGATCCAAGCATGGACCTATGGCACAAGGCCCAGGCTAATGAGTGGTACCAATGGGCCAGATACACAGCAAACAATTGGACTGGGGAACAGGAGACTGCCTGTTATGTGCCACTGAGAGACATAAACTAGAGGTAGTGCCAATGCCTTACAATGCTGACACATGCAACGAATTCCGAGAGGCCCGTGTAACCACTTATGGGACTAGAGTGGTGGGGGAAGAGACACATAACATCAGAGTGCAAGACATGGTACATGCAATAAAAACCACATTAAAGCAACCAGTAAATGATAGCATTTGCCCTTATTGGTGTATCTTATATGCTGGCGTAGGCAACTTCACCCAGACTATGGTAAAACGTTGCGGAAACGCCACCAGGTGGCCACAAACCACTAAATTGACACCACCCACGGGTCGTGTATCATTTGGCAAGGCAAAGAACCACACATTTGAGTGCTTTCTGAATAAGGGGACCAAAGATGTAAGAAACTTTACAGGCAGATGCAACAGAACCTGGGAGATAACCAACATGACATTTTCAGCAGAAGCATTTAACGATACATTAGGGGTAATAAGCATTCAAAATCAAACAAAGCTAGTGATGGGGTGGCGCCAAGAATTGCCGCCTGTACTGGCAAGACAGACAGTTCCTCTAGCACATATCTGGTGGATATGTGGGGGCATGAAAGACAAGCACGGAAAGACAAGCACTCCCATTAGATTGGTCAGGGCTGTGTACTGGAGTCATGATAGTTATGGACATGCGTATGTTTAAAAGAAGATCAGATATAGAAGACTACACCTCTGGTAATGACTTTCATAGGGTCAAAAGGGCATATACAATGGACTCTTGCATATATCTAGACAGCAATGGCCAACCACGAGGAATCCATAATGAATATAAAGCATGTGACGAGATTGCTGCAGGTTTTGAATCAATGTTCGTGTTCATCACTGTAAACAAAAATGTGGAATGGATAAACTATATCTACTACAACCAACAGCGATTTATCAGCTACACAGATGATGCTATGTGTGCACTAGGAGAACAATTGTCAGCAACTAGTACAATGACTATGCAAAACAGACAGGCACTTGATTGGCTAATGCCAAAGGAAGGCGGAGTATGTCAACTTTTCGGCGAACACTGTTGCATGTACCTTTCTAATAACATTGCCCCAGGAGGCGTTTTTTATGAGGCAATGCATAAAATCAGCGCACTACTGCAGGAAGTAAAACAGAATGATGGCTTCACTTTGTTTTCCACAGAATGGTTCAGCAGTTTCTTCAGAAATTGGGGCGGATGGATTATGAAAATTGCAATGCAGGTGGGAATAATTTTAGCCATCCTGGCTGTTATAGCATGCTGTGTTTTCCCCCTTGTGAAGACCCTATGCGTCCAGGCAACAGTCAAACAGATGACAGTTCTAATTCCCCCAGCCAACAAAGGCTATGTCCTGACCCTGACGGAAGACGACATGAATACAGACATTGACGCAGTTCCAAAAATTAGTAACCCAGCTCAAGACCCATCCTACATCACTATAGATGACTTGGTTTATTACAATTAGTCCTTCACCTGGACTATAAATCGCTTGTCTTGTATGTTGTTTATGTGTCCTGTCTTGTGTCCTTGGTCACTTGGCCTATCTCTGTCATTACGTCCGTGTGTCTCTACATGTATGTGTACATAAGTGTTGTGTGCAGGATCCATGGCAACCTCCGTGAGTGCTGACAAATCTCTCCAATGCTTAAGCTGCACACATGGTCCCCATAAGTGGAAGACTCATCCATGCGAACATATGCAGGGGGATGAGGAAGGGTTCTTCGTCCCAACCATGCCACCCAAAAATGTCCTTCATGCACAGTACTGAGTGAGGCAGTACAACTATGGATGTGTTTAGGTCTGCACGCCCGTTGGAAAATCTTCTATCCTTGCTGCACCAACACGGACTGGGCGTGCGACATGGAACCGGGGCGTCCAATCCATAAGATATTTAACAATGCTAACTTTTACTGTGTTGACAAGACTCGGCGTGCCCACACCTACGTTATCCAGATCACCCTGCCTCACGGTCTCTTTTTATCAGTCCACACCTACCACCTTCGCCGATCAGTGACACTGGTGGAATACTACGGGACGACATCTGTGCATGGCTACCTCATTACTCGCAATGTTCTTCAGAATGCAACTATTCAGGTGGTGACTGTGTCCTTTTGTGGCTATGTAGTGTGGACCTCTCATTCAAAATGCCAGCATAAGGAGCTGGGGGAACTTCTCCGATCGCAGCAGACTCAATGGCGCATGTTGTTCGCCCACTCCTGGTTCACCTTCAGAAGGAGCTATATGCCTGTATCTGTACTGCATATTGTTATTAGAATATTGTTAATATTATATCAGGGGAGAGTGATGATGTTGGAATGATGATGTTGGAATATAGGGAAAATAGGAAAGGTAGTACAAAGGGATATAGCAGGGTATAATAACATGTAACAAAAGAAAGGGATATGCGTGTTAAAACTCATTTAACGTGGAACTTAGAACAATCAGGGACATATAAACCATATGGACCTTAGAGTAGTCTTAGGGAAATATGGATGCTGCTTAAAACCTGTAGTGATGAGAGGCCTAGGGGGCCTCTCCCAACAAACAGCTGAGAGTAGTACTTAGTGTCTTTGGAAGTAAAAAGTACCTCACCCATAAAGTTACTACAGAATAAGGGTGATGTTAACATTAAAAAGGACCACAACCGAAACTTAGTCTAAGAAGTGTACGAAATGAAGGTGAGACTCAAGTGTCTCAAAGGGGGGAGTGATGTTGAAGAAAAACATATCCTGTGTGAAGTAGCATTAGGTACTATATTACGGTACAAAGTAAAACATATACTCTGTGTGACTCCTAATTAGTATTTATGGCAATATATTTTGCCTGATTTACCATTAGACTATGATATGTAGCTGCTTAGCATGTAAACCTTAATTAATAAAAAAGGAAGACATTCAGAGCAGGAGGAGTGGGTCTGGGTTGAACCCCAGAAAAGTTAGAGGAAGGCCAAATGGCATAGAGAAACTCCAGAAAATCAGCCAAAGGATAGGGGTGATGGCAAAGAGATGTAGATATCCTTCTGCTGGAGCGAGAGCATCTGGCTGACGGACCTGTGACATAAAGGAAAACAAATGAGGGGTTGAGGAAGAGTTAAGCACCAATGAAATCTTAATTAAAACTTAGTAATCAAATTAAGAAACTCCATTGTGGAGGAGAAAAACATAACAAGAACCTAGCAATCTAATTAGGAAAACTCAATTATTAAAGAAAATACTGTATACTGGACACAGGGACCAATGTAATGAAGAATACACATCAAGGCAAAAGGTATGACACTACTAACATAAAAATTATAGTGTACTAACATACATAAAGAAAAATGATTTTTGCTAACCTATAAAACACAGTAAAGTATAAAATAGTTAATGAAGAGAAAAACTATAAAAGAGAAGGAAAACATGAAACATGAAAAGATGAGGCAGAACAGATAGCCACAGGAAAAATCTAATCAGGAGGTCTTCACTGTCCACAAGAGCAAATTACAATGAAGAGAAACACGGAAGAGAGGCGCTTATGAAGGGAGCACCAATCTTTTTTGTAAAAACTCCTAAATCAACTCGAAAATAAGGGAAAATAACTAAGAAAAATAGGCGTTGACGTAAAGAAATGAGATCATAACGAGGGGCGTAATCTAAATGGATAAGAAAATAAGGGGAAATGAAAAGGATGTAGGTGGAGCCAAATTAACTTAAGATTATGAACTTAATGGGAAAATCTTTGGGCAAATAACAGATAAGGGTGATGTCATAAATCTCTAAGCTGTATAAAAGAGAGGGTAGCCCAGAGTGAAATTGCTGATCTCTGAATTGAATGCTAACTTTGTTGGTAGACAATGTGATCAGTCCTTAACAGGCCAGCTGCTCCTTGAGACTTTGTTGTTTTTGGCTGTTAACCATCAATAAACAGGTATTTGTGAACTCCTACTCATCTGATTGCATTGTGAAATTATTTGATAGTGTTAAAGTAATTGTTGAACTATTGAGCATGTATTAAGGAATAACCAGGTGCGGAGGGGGACTTTGATTTCACCTGGTGTATGTCCACCCAGAGGGGGCTCTGGGTTCCGACATGTCCCCAGATTGTTACTCAGTCCTGTTACCCTCAAACATTCCCTCTTCTTAGAAATTCTGTATATTTAATTATACTTTAAGTATGACTAAAAGGGTCAATCACCACATGTTGTTACATGAAATATTCAATAGATGTTATTTGTTTATTTTAATAATGCTTTTTTTTTTTTTTTGGTAAATTACTAGAACTTGATCAGTGTGATTATGCTATTAGCATGGATGTCATGTGGCTATATTTCATATATTTGCAAGTTTAATGCAAAAACTCAGTCCTGTTACTTTCAATATTCAATACTTTGAACAATAATTTGACTTGTTTAGTAAAGCAAAAACTTTTTGTAAGGGAAAACAAAATAATTATCTGACATGCTGTTAAACAGGCTTTTTAATGATGTGCATTTAGGTAACAGGATTGAGATATGAGCTGAGAGTGAAAGTGAAGAGCTGAAATTCCAAGTCCTGTTGCCTGACTCCTCCTTCCCACGGGGTAGTCCGAACGTACTGCCTTCTCCTGGCCTCCCACTGCCCCGGCAGCAGTATTTGTATAAACAAATCTGGTAGTTTGTGACTGACAAAGACGTCATGTGTCCCAGGCCAGAATTGATGCCTTGCCGAGGAATCTGATGATGAAGGGCTTCAGGTTAGTAATAGGGAACGGAATTTTGCTACTGCACGAATGAAGAAACGAGTAAATCAGATTTAGATTTCTGAGTTTTTCCATGTAGAGATTTTGAAACAAGGTTCAGCATATTTAGGAGAAAAAATGTTTTTTAAACAGTTTTCAGGTTGTCGTGCATGCCCTCACTGACCATTTGACAATGAACCTGAAAAAAAGATTTTTCAAAACCAGCAACAAAGGTGTTACTGAAGTGGTATCTTTGTTTATACAATTGCTAATACCTAATAAATATATGGTCCAAATTTCATTTTCATTTTCAATATGCGTTGCTAAGGAGTCAATTCAGAGAACTTCGCGTGCAAATTTTTAAATTTTTCATCTTCGAAAAGTTCTCAAGTCTGGAAATTCAAAATGACCATATCTCAATGAAATATGGTCCGATTTCCTTGATCTGTGCATCATTGGAAAGCTTATGTTACGATGGCACAAGAATAACAGACCCACAAGCAGGACAGAACAACTAGATAGACTGTAACAAGGATGCTTTATTTTAAGAACTCAGGGAAACTAGGTACTGGCTCCCCATTGAGAACGGTAGGCTGGATTGTGATGCGAACGGTGAGAGGCGCAATCTCTATGACGGCACAAGATGATCTGGTGACGGGACCGGAGGAAATGCGGAGCTTTATCCTAGGGCTGTGATGGGGAACAGTTGGGGATGATCAGGGCGGAGCCGGCAATCACCGCCCGTGCCGGAGGAAGTTAGGTGACTTGAAAGGGGAAAGAGCCAGAAACGAACATGAGACAGGCATGACTCTAATACCACTGACAGGTTCTCACAGCTCATTTGCCCTTTCTGAAAAAATAACTCAGTTTTAAAAAATTTACACAAGTGACTGGTTTTGGGCTGGAGGGTCACACATTTGTCTTATTCTATTCAGTATTGAAAAAGGTTTTTAAAATTGAAAGTTGACCATTCAGTGGAATGGTCCATATTTACTGCCCCCTAAGTCTTATTAGGTCAAACTCCATTAGTTACAAAGCGAGTAACAAGTCATTTAAGTTACTTAAATAGCTGATTTGTAACTAATATATTTGCAAACCAGCACCAATGTTAACTTATCTTTCACATCTTCACTCTACTGACCAATCCGGTTATGTTTTGAGGCGCATGAAAAAAAATATATATTGATCTAGTATCTGTGACTCTGATGTAACATTTAATCCTATCTAGGGTAGCACAGTGGCGTAGCGGGTAGCATATCCACCCCACAGCAAGAAATTCCTGGGTTCGATTCTCAGGCTTGGGTGTCTCTGTGTGGAGCTTGCATGTTCTTCCTATGTTTGCATAAGTTTCCTCTGGGTACTCTGGTTTACTCACGCATATCCTAAGACATACACATTAGGATAACTGGCTGTTTCAAATTGCCCCTTAGGTAATATATAGATTTAATCACTGCCTAAAAGCAGGGCTCCCATATGATTTCCCTTACTTGACAAGTTGTTGGTGGGAACTCTCAAACTCCATACCCGTATCCTTCATATATAGATTAATTCATTTTAATAACTTTTTTATGGAAGGGAATAAAAATGAGGTAATCTTAGTCTTGACATGTAAAGTACACCATTAAGAAACTGTAACTTTAGAGAACATTTCAATAACACAAGGATATCATTAGTTAAAAGCCTTTCTATTTAAATGAGTAATGCATCACGTGGCTGTATTGGTTCATTTTACCAGCTTAAAAAACTAAGTAAACCTACTGCATATGGTACATCAAATTCTGTTTACGCTGTAAAAAAAATGTTTATTTTATTTTATTAAAAAAGTATTTTATTTTATTAAAAAAGTGTTTTTTTTTTATCTTATAAAAAAGTGTGTTTTGGCAGGGAAGATAAAGTAGAAGTAGTTACCATCACTGAGACATTCATTCCCATTTCCATGGTTATATACCACCATGACAAATATTACAACAGAGTTCTCATGTGTACATGTATGCTGGAGGGATGGAGAGATGGACACGTCTTGACGTTCAAAAATATGCTTATCTATATGGCTCTGCTACACTATAACTATAAGTGTAATGGTTCTGTGTGTGTTGCCCTGTGATGGTCTGGTGAGCTGATCAGGGTGCATCCCGCCTTTGCTCAGGGTTGGCTGCGATGTGCACCAGCCATCCTGTGACCCTAAAAGGATTAAGTGGCTCGGCATATGAGTGAGTGAGAGAGAGAATGAGTGACTTAATCATACTTTTGTTTTGGATTTGTGTGAAGAAATTATAGCCACAAATTATAACAAACATCACAGCAGCTAGAGATAATCTCTTCATGCTCACACTGGTGTTACTGCAATGCTGCAGCTTACTGTTACCTGTGCAGTGGGAAAGGAAAGAGTTTGACAATAAGTGGATGTGAATTTGCCCACACCACAGAGTATAGAGACATTGCAGTGACATCACAAATTTTAATTGGGCAGAAAAAAGTTCAGAAGACTAGAAGTCAATCAGCTGGAGATAAGATAACCAGTAAGAAAGGTTGTACATAATACAGGCTCCAGAGTTACACAGAATGGAAGTGATCCATTCAGGGTGTTTTCATTTCAGATGAATTCAATATTTTTTTAGGCCTTAGTTGTCACATCTACACCTGCACCTGCCACATTTTCCTCAGTATCCATTTCTCACTCCATTACCCATGATTCCCTCCAGACTACAAGCATGGACGCTGTGAACTACACCACCCAGTCAATTTCTCAATCCACATCAACTACAGATTACTTTCTACTGTTCCTGTTTATTTAAATTACGTTTGTTATTTAAGTTCCTGTGTTTAACGCTCCACCTTCACGATGATATTAACATTTAATTAATCTCTCTCTTTCACTCTCTCTCTCTCTTGCCACCTGTCAGTTTTATGTAAACATATGGACATATGTACAAACATGGAGCCTTATTTTGGAACATACACACACACACACACACACACACACACACACACACACATACACTTCCTGTTTACTGGCATCTCAAATGTTCTTGCCGAGAAACAAACAGAAAACAAAGGGATGGAAAGGAAGGGTTAAATGTATGAAAGAGGACAGGGATATAATGAGACATCTGTCCAGTTCAGGAGCAGAAGGTCAGATGAAGAAGAGCAGGAAGACACATGAATAAAAAAACACATCCTGGAAGGATTTACACTATTCACTGTACCGGTAAAGTCCAGGATTAACATTACAGGTATGGATATCAAACTTCATATATGTAGTTGAGTTTTTAGTTCATTCTCAATATTTTTATTGTAATAATTATAGCAGTGCATTCTGAATCATATAATAAGAAATAATACACAGTCTACAAAGTAGAAATGTGATTTTAAATATTTGTAAAACAAAATGTCGTTTCATTGCAGTTGTTACTTTTCTCATGACAGAAAGTATGCAAAGTAAGTGTGTGTGTGTGTGTGTGTGTGTGTGTGTGTGTGTGTGTGGGTCTATTTTCATGTTCATAAATAAAGGTATTGCTCAGATCTAGGTGTAGTTTGTGGACTGATTATTGCAATTACTCTAATAAATGTTCAGTCTTTCTCTAACTAATTCTCTAATTAATTTCCCAAAACACAAACTTCAATTCTACTCATATTTAACTTTAATTTAATCATCCGAGCTCATTTTAGTTAAAGGGTGAGACAGAATAAATAATATACTGTACATACAGACAGTGCTGCAGGGAAGGAGAGGAGTTCCTTTCGTTTCCAAAATATCCAGTAACATAAGTAATGTATTTATTTAAGCCCCACCCCTTTTTACTATGCCATCACTCTATGATACAGTACTGCTGGCTCCAATGATCACACAGATATGATGAATTTTTCAACCCGAAAACGTTACTTCCAGAAACCACTGTCGGTATACACATTCCGCCGTGCCATCTGCAAATGCCAAATAAAGCCAAATAAAGCTCTATCATACAAAAAGGAAGCCATATTTGAACATGGTCCAGAAGTGCCATTGTGTCCTGTAGGCCAAGACTAATTTGAAATGGACTGTTTCAAAGTGGGAAAGAGTTCTATGATCAGACGAGTCCAAATTTGACAATCTTGTTGGTAATCACAGACGCCGTGTCCTCCAGGCTAAGGAGGGAGACCTTCCAGCGTATTATCAGCGTTCAGTTTGAAAGCCGGCATCTCTGGTGGTATGGGGGTGCATAAGTATATACGATATGGGCAGCTTGCATGTTTTGGAAGGAATTATGATTGCTGAAAGGTATATAAAGTTTTTAGAGCAACATATGCTCCCCTCCAGCCGACATCTATTTCAGGGAAGGCCTTGTGTATTTCAGCAGGACAGTGCAAAACCACATACTGCAGCTATTACAACCGCATGGCTTCATCAGAAACAAGTCCGGGTGCTGAATTGGCCTTCCTGAAGTCCAGATCTTTCACCTATAGAGAACATTTGGCACATCATTAAACAACCTATACCAGGCAAGAATGAGACCAAATTCCATCACAAAAACTCCAGAATTTCATACCCTCAATGCACAGATGTCTTCAAACTGTTTTGAAAAGAAGAGGAGATGCTACACCATGGTAAACATGTCCCTGTCCCAACTTTTTTGGGACCTATAGGAAGCAGCAAATTTGAAATGAGCTGATTTGGTGCATAAAATTGTACCATATCTTAGTTTAAAGATTTGTTATGTTATTTATGTCCTGTTGTAAATAAAATATTGGTTTTACGTGATTTGAAAGTCTATTTTTTATTCAAATTTAAAGAACGTCCCAACTTTTCCAGAATTCAGGGTGTATTCTTTTTACACTGAAATGTCCAAATCATAGTCTTTAACTGTACACAAGATAAACAAACATGATAACATTTTAAAAAGTTAGATCTGGAATCCTGTAACAAAACCGGAAGCACATTTATTTATTTATTTATTTATTATTTTTATTTTTGCATGAAAGCGCAATCGTCAGAGTCAGATATGTGACCCAGTCTTGCAAAATGAGTCACAGTGACCATTTAAAAGAGGAGACTTTAAGCTTTAAAATAAAACAAATTTGGTGGTAATATCTTGAAAATTGGCCAAGTTATGGCAAAATGAAGTTTGTGATGAGACCCCTATAAATTCCACAGAAAATGGAGAAAAACGCATGTAAAGTTTATGGCTCAATTCTCATGGAACTGCCTTCAAAAG
>JAQMYF010040096.1:0-13036 GCA_030014195.1 Neosilurus mollespiculum
GGGATGTGTAGGGGGTTGTAGAGAAAAATTTTTAGATTCCTCCCTAATTTAATTTTACTATGTAAAGCTGCTTTGTGGCAATGTCAACTGTAAAAAGCACTACACAAATAAAACTGACTTGACTTGACTAGTGATTATAGACGGTGTAACGATTATAGACGGTGTAACGATTATGGACAGTGTATTGATTGTAAACGTTGTAGTGATTATAGATGGTGTATTGGTTGTAGACGTTGTAGTGATTATGGACGGTGTAATGATTATAGACGGTGTAACGATTATAGACGGTGTAATGATTATAGACGGTGTAACGATTACGGACGGTGTAACGATTATAGACGGTGTAGTGATTATAGACGTTGTAGTGATTATAGACGGTGTAACAATGATCGACGGTGTAATGATTACAGAGTGTGTAGTGATTATAGACAGTGTAAAGATTATGGACGTTGTAGTGATTATAGACAGTGAAATGATTTCAGACGTTGTAGTGATTATAGACGATGTAATTATTATAGACGGTGTAATGATTATGGACGGTGTAATGATTATAGAAGGTGTAATGATTATAGACGGTGTAACGATTATAGACGGTGTAAGGATTACAGACGGTGTAACGATTACAGACGGTGTAACGATTACATATGGTGTAACGATTACAGACGGTGTAACGATTATAGACGGTGTAATGATTATAGACGGTGTAATGATTACAGACGGTGTAACGATTATAGACGGTGTAAGGATTACAGACGGTTTAAGGATTACAGACGGTGTAACAATTACAGATGGTGTAACGATTACAAACGGTGTAACGATTATAGACGGTGTAACGATTATAGACGGTGTATTGATTATAGACGGTGTAATAATTATAGACGGTGTAATGATGATAGACGTTGTAGTGATTATAGACGTTGTAGTGATGATAGACGATATAATATTTAAAGACGTTGCAGTGATTATAGACGGTATAATGATTATAGACTGTGTAATGATTATAGACGGTGTAATGATTATAGACGGTGTAATGATGATAGATGTTGTAGTGATTATAGACGTTGTAGTGATGATAGACGGTGTAATGATTGTAGACGGTGTAGTGATTATAGACGGTGTAGTGAATATAGACGGTGTAATGATTATAGATGGTGTAACGATTATAGATGCTGTAACGATTATAGACGGTGTAATGATTATAGACGGTGTAACGATTATAGACGGTGTAACGATTATAGACGGTGTAACGATTACGGACGGTGTAACGATTATAGACGGTGTAGTGATTATAGACGTTGTAGTGAATATAGACGGTCTAACAATGATCGACGGTGTAATGATTACAGAGTGTGTAGTGATTATAGACAGTGTAAAGATTATGGACGTTGTAGTGATTATAGACAGTGAAATGATTTCAGACGTTGTAGTGATTATAGACGATGTAACGATTATGGACAGTGTAATTATTATAGACGGTGCAGTGATTATAGACGGTGTAATGATTATAGACGGTGTAATGATTATAGATGGTGTAATGATTATAGACGGTGCAGTGATTATAGACGGTGTAATGATTATAGACGGTGTAATGATTATAGACGGTGTAAGGATTACAGACGGTGTAACGGTTACATATGGTGTAACGATTACAGACGGTGTAACGATTATAGACGGTGTAGTGATTATAGACGGTGTAATGATTATAGACGGTGCAGTGATTATAGACGGTGTAATGATTATAGACGGTGTAGTGATTAACGACGGTGTAATGATTATAGACGTTGTAGTGATTATAGACGTAGTGATTAACGACAATGTAATGATTATAGACGTAGTGATTATAGATGGTGTAATGATTATCGACGTTGTAGCGATTATAGACGTAGTGATTATTGACGGTGTAATGATTATAGGCGGTATAGTGATTATTGATGGTGTAGTGATTATTGACGGTGTAATGATTATAGACGTAGTGATTATAGACAGTGTAATGATTATTGATGGTGTAATGATTATAGACGTAGTGATTATTGACGGTGTAATGATTATAGGCGGTATAGTGATTATTGATGGTGTAGTGATTATAGACGGTGTAGTAATTATAGACGGTGTAATAATTACAGACGTTGTAGTGATTAGAGTAAATGTTCTCAGACCTTTTCAAGAATAATTTTTAAAATAATAGAACGATGGAGGTGAGTAATAAACACAGACACGTCGATGAAACTATCACAGCTGCTGCACAGAGCATCACAATCCTAATGAGCTATTTATATCTGGATCATGCACATGCGTGTCTGTTTATGTGTGTGTATGTGTGTGTGTGTGTGTGTGTGTGTGTGTGCGGGGGGGGGGGGGGTCTTGCCCTTTCACAGTTATTTCTGTCCCTGGTTGTGATAAACAGCTCACCCTCTCTCCCTCCTTCAGATTTTATTTCATTTTCCTCGACACCTCGATTTAAAACTCCATAGGAGAAGAAAACGTTTCCACAATTTTTTTGAAAGTTTTTATTTTCTTGACTTGAGTAAATAGGAATATAACCCACCTTTACGTCAGTGAAATTCATATCCGCTTTTGATCTTTGAACTTGATCACAAGCACGGGGAAAAAAACAGCAAATTCAACAAAACTGAGATTTGTGAGCATGGCCTAGTCTGCTTTGATGGAAGTAAGTTCATTTATTTATCCATTCATTCACCGAACCGCTTCATCCTACCAGGGTCTCAGCCAACTCTTCACAGCTGGAACAGCTTATCAGTCCATCCCAGGGCCATCACACTCACCGTACAGTTTATATGGGATTAAATTTAAAATGTATGTTATGATGTAGTTACATCATGTAAAGTTTGATTAAGTGTTTAAAGACACGCTGAGTCTCATTTTGTGCGATTGCACATTCATACTTGTTATATTGAATGTATAAATGTGTTCACAATGTAAAAAACATCAACATACAGCTGTTAGTATTTGGATGATGTTCTCTAAATGTTGAGTGTCCAACACCACGTGCTTTTCATCCTCAACAGTCGCCATCTTGGCCATGTAGAGAAGGGGGCGGGGATTTCAACCATTGTGAAAATGGTGACAAGATGCAGGTGACACATGATTGAGGAAAACTTTTGCTATACTGTAATGTACAAATTATTCATTTTAAAAAGAGCAAACATTTAGAGGGTGATGTGGACAAATGGTGCAATTGTCGTTTGTGGTACATGCATCAGGTGCAGTGCTCAAGTTTTTTAATTCATGCACTATACCAAATTCAATTCAAATTCAAATTCAAATTATATTTGTCACATACAAATTATACACAGTACAATATGTAGTGAAATGCTTTGTACGACTGTCCAAAAATGTGAAGAATAAACTATCAAAGCAACAAGAAGAAAAGAACAATAACTAAAACTATTTAAGGATTTACGGATTTAGCGATGCGGATGGTACGCTCTGCTGATCGCACCACCCTCTGGAGAGCTCACCTATCCTGTTTGGTGCTGTTTTCAAACCAGGCTGTGATACTTTCCGTCAGGATGCTCTCAATGGTACAGGTGTAGAAGGTTTTTAAGGTCCTTCAGGGGTCTGAGATGAAAGAGACGCTGCCGTGCCTTCTTCACCAGGGTGTTAACATGAAAGGACCATGTCAGGTCCTGTGTGATGTAAACACCTAGGTATCGGAAACTGTCCACTCCCTCCACTGGGGTCCCGTTGATGATCAGGGGCTGGTAATTCCTCTCCTGCTTAGTACTGAAGTCCACTATCAGCTCCTTAGTCTTGCTGACGTTGAGGAGGAGGTTGTTGTCCTGGCACCATAATTCCAGGTTTTTAACCTCATCTAGGTAGGCCGTCTCATCGTTGTTAGAGATCAGGCCCACCACCACAGTGTCGTCCGCAAACTTAATGATGTTTGTGGAGCTGGAAGTGGCCACACAGTCGTAGGTGTATAATGAATACAGCAGGGGGCTCAAGACACAGGTAGGAACATCATGTGTTTAGTGAACTCCAGTAGTCTTATGTTAAACAAAGTGTGAATTAAGTTCACAGCATTACAGTGATTGACAGGAGAGAAAGTGTATGTCCCTCAAAACCCAAGAGAGCACACCCAGTTTACTCTCCTGGACCCTCGGTCTTGTTAAATGTGGCTTCGTCAGGATTCATTTGTATGATCTCCAGATGATGAGCGAACACTGTGAAACATGTTATTTGTAAGTTACACATAAGTTGAATATGATGTCTAGCGTACTTTTAACCTACGTATAACTTATACCAATGAATGTCTAGAGTGTTGGCAGCGTTCGCAACTTATGACCAACGATAGTCTATGTTATGCACCAGTGTATCCCCGACGTTAGATCACGTGACGCAGCCTATAAAAGGCTGCCACTCGCTGATTCAAATCAGATCCGCACTAGACATCACAGTATCGACATCACCGTCATGCCAAAGAAATCGATGAGGTCGTGCTGATGTTGGAGGACAGCTAGTAGTTATTCTCGTCTCAGCCTCACCGGATCCTCCGTCTCTCTGCTCCCCATGGAGTCTTGAGGAGTACTGACCGGTTCCTCTTTTGAACCCCATTTTATATACTGATCCCCCTAAACACTGCCACTATGCCCAGAATACACTGGCTGTAAGTTAGAAAGACGTTCAGTAAAGGTTCTGTGGTGGTCCGGAACACGTCAGATACGTCTACATACGTCAATGTACGTTGGAGATAAGTTGGACATAGGTTGGCTATGAGTTTTCGATAGTTTCTGGATAAGTTACTATTAAGTTGTGTATATGTTCAAAACTGGAATAACATCCATAGTTTATATGCCATTCGTAGCGTATGTCAGCGTTTTATAGAAGTTTGTCATACGTCAGCATAAGTCCTGCAAATCCTTAATATTTAACAGGGGCCTAATAACCATGACATGCGTTTCATCATGATAACGTGCGTCCTCTGATGATTGGTTTAATAAAAATGAATGAGTTACAGGTTTAACACACATTAGCGCTAATGTAAGTCATGTTAACAAATTTAGCTGCTAGAAAGAATTCTTTATCATAACTATGTGTGTGTGTGTGTGTGTGTGTGTGTGTGTGTGTGTGTGTGTGTGTGCACGTGTGTGTGTGTAGGTGGAGATCAGGGTGTCTTAAACAGCTATTTTAGTGACTGGGCTACAGCTGATATTGCTAAACACCTTCCCTTCATCTACAACCTGAGCAGCGTGTCCATCTACACCTACCTACCAGCGTTCAGGCGGTGAGTCCATACACACAGACACACATACTGCTCAGTAACATGAGATGACAGAAGGAACGGAAACATAACTGTTTTTATCTCCAGACACACACGTCAGATGCTGAAAATAGTGTGCTTTTATCTTACGCGGCTGTGATTCGTCTCCCAGCAGTGCTGCTTCTCTGATGTTTAAGTGATTATTATTTTAACTGGTTTTCATTAACACCATATTTCTGTTCACAGCCTCATCTTATACCATAAAAATTCATTCATTCATTTTCTAAGCTGCTTTATCCTAATTAGGGTTGCGGGGAGGCTGACACCCATCTCAGCCAACTCTGGGTGAGGGCGGGGTACACCCTGAACATCTCACCAGGCCATCTCAGGGCAACACTCACACAACCATTCACACTCACACCTAGGGGCGATTTGAAACAGCCAATTAGCTTACTGCGCATGCTTTTAGACTGTGGGAGGACACTGGACTACCTGGAGGAAACATGACAACAGGCAAACTCCATACAAAAACGCCCCGAGCTGGGAATCGAACCCAGGCCTTCTAGCTGTGAGGCGGACATGCTAACCACTGCTGTGGAACGTGATGTGCCTGTGCAGGTTTGGACACAACGCTAAGGTGATCCACTTCCTGGGTGAGAAGAAGCCGTGGGATTATCAGCAGATTGAGGAAGACGATGATGATGGTGGTGGTGATGATGATGAAAAGTGTAGCAGTGGGACCGAAGAGCACTGTTCTTCCTCTCGGTATCCGGATTTCGTTCGGCAGTGGTGGAGTGTGTTTAAGTCATCGGTGCTGCCGTTACTCTCAATGGAGCAGGCACAGCCGCTCCCGGATCCGCCCAGTGTGGAGGTAACGGTCTACATCACTTACTCACTCCAACAGCTCGCCAGACCATTACAGGGTACCAAACACAACCATTCACACTCACACTCACACCTAGGGGCGATTTGGAACATCCAATTAGCCTACTGTGTATGGTTTTGGACTGTGGGAGGAAACTGGAGTACACAGAAAAAACCCACACAAGCATGGGGAGGATATGCAACCTCCACAGAGGAACAACCTGAGCCCGGGAATCGAACCCAGGACCTTCTTGCTGTGAGGTGGACGTGCTAACCACTGCGCCACTGTACCGCCCTAAGTTTGTTGATGTTTAATAAATATTATTAAGATGGTCAGTGTGTGTGTGTGTGTGTGTGTGTGTGTGTGTGTGTGTGTGTGTGTGTGTGTGCGTGTGTGTGCGTTTCTCCACAGGAGAGTGTGTATGTCGAGGCAGAGCAGGTGGAGGAGTGTATTCATCCACTGGCTTCTCAAACCTCGCAGGACAGGAAGCAGAAATGGGAGCAGGGAGATGCTGATTATCTCGGAGAGGATTCGTTCACACACATTGAAAGAAAACTCGACTCCTTCCTCAAATGAACACACACGCACACACACACCCACACACACACACACACACCAATGGGATTATATTTCAGTTCAAGTAGGATGCACTGATACTGATGCTGTAAAAATGATCACATGACTAACTTCTGGCCTGATACCAAGCAGCGAGACAATATCTAATCCTCACACCACAACAGGAAGTGATGTCTGTTCAGGATTGAGACTTATTTTTAGATTAATGATCAACACAAAGCAGTCGGCATACTCTGAAAACATCAGAACGAGGAACTCCAGCGTCTTAAATACAAGTGTTAAAACATCACAAGCGTGAAGCTCATCACAGCTCATCTCAGTTCAACGCGAGATGTTCTGGGTGTACCTCAACCCTTACTCA
Organism: Neosilurus mollespiculum; assembly: GCA_030014195.1. Classification (NCBI taxonomy): domain Eukaryota; kingdom Metazoa; phylum Chordata; class Actinopteri; order Siluriformes; family Plotosidae; genus Neosilurus; species Neosilurus mollespiculum. The sequence goes on from JAQMYF010040096.1 coordinate 7,024, forward strand.
GAATCGGCTGAGATGGGCACCAGCTTCCCTTCGACCCTAATTAGGATTAAGCGGCTCAGAAAATGAATGAATGAATGAATTATTATGGTATAAGATGAGGCTGTGAATAGAAACATGGTGTTAATGAAAACCAGTTAAAATAATAATCCATTTGAAGCCAGACGAGTCTCAGTCTTCCACATAAAGACCAGCGTTAAAATACGGTTTTCTCTCTAATCAGCTGCACTGTTCCGTTACAGTATTCTCATGTGGGTGGGGTTTAAAGAGCTTTGTCTTAATTGACTATTTGTGATGCAGGAACGTATGAGCAGACACAGAAGAATGAAAATGGCACGCTCATAAACATTATCATGGACCTTCTTCCCCCACAGAACTAATGAGGCAGGGGGTGCAGTAACAAGGTGTGCTACTCTCATTCTAGAAATCACAGGAGCCAAGTGGAGCTGATTATCTGAGCTCTCATGGGAGGTGGGGATGGCATATGCTCATCTTCCTGTCACTTAAAGCGATCTCTGGCCAATCATGGCATTTGGGAGCTGATGCACACAAGGCGTGGATAACACGTTCCCTCTGTGTGTGTCAGGCTCCCCCTGAATATGCATGTGCAGCAGTTCATAAAGATGCGGAAGGCAGCATCACGAATCAGTGAGGGGGCACCTGCATGCTGTTAGGTTGGTGGTGGTTGCTTGGTAGAGAGGCTATACTTGACAGGTATGAATCGACTACGACTGAATTGGGTGAAATGGGGGGTGTGTGTGTCTGAGTGATGTGTCTTCAAACTGTAATACTTAAAACAAGCTGTAAAAAGGAGAAGAAAAAAAAACAGCACAGTTAGCAAGCACTGCTAGGTAAATTAGCATGCTAGCATCAGAACTAAAAATCTAACTTTTTTTTTTTTTTTTTTTAATGTGCGAGCCAACGTTGCCTTCAGATCCTCTGCTTTTAATTATTCATCTACTGTAGGTCATAATTACTGTGAGCTTCAAAACAAAGCATTACTTTTTATGTTTTTTATCATGCTGGAGAAAACGCTAGTGCTAGGCGTAGTTTCTCTGACATTGAGCTAATATAGTTTTAAAGTTTTATTTTAATTAAAATTATAAATCTATGTTGCATATGAGGCTAAAGCTAAATAGCTACAAATATCTTGACTTGCTGCTATCACTCAGTAAATAAATGATTAAATGTATTAAGGTTATTCTGAAAGGTCCAGGGCTGATTCACTCAGGAGGAAAATAAATGAGTATTTAAGGCTTATAATTAAAATTGATTCATATACGTCTGTACTGTAACACTGAGAGGGAACTGTATCTGAAATAAATAATAAACAAGGAATCAACAAAGCTTTTACTGGGTCTCTTTCAAACACACACACACATGTCCAGTGCCAGCATTTCCAGTGACATCATTTAATTACTAGCCATTTGTCTTTCGGTAGTAAATGTTAGCTTTAACTGTCGATTAGTAATTTAAACTTTGGGCAATTTTTGCAAGTTAGTTTTATCTTCAGTTTTTATTATCTTGAACACCAGTATCTCCTCAGGCCTTTATTCATCATGCCATTCTGGATTTAGGATACATGAGACATTGGAACTGTGTCCACTTGTTTTCCAGTGATAGAGGATTAGCTGAAAATACTGTTACAACACTGACACCTAGCGTTTCTCTGCGGAAGTGACCGGCTTTGTTCGAGTGTTCAAAAAGAAACGTGAAAACCGTTTTCAGAGCTTTCTTTGTACAAATAAATACTATCTATATATATATATATATATATTCCTCAGAGATCTAAATGTGTTCACCTTTTGGAGCTTATAAAAACCCTTAAATCGCAGTGAGTCTCTTACAGCTCTGAATGAACTGCAGTACTGATGGGTCGACCAGCAGAGGGCGCTCATACTGTAAAAAGAGAAAGCGTGACCTGTGTTCTGAAGAGCTGTAAACTCTGGAAGGGACAGTGTAATGAATTTATTCGCCATGTTATGATGTACTTATTATTTAATCATCCAGGCCCAGTTCCTCAGACTGAGTTAGATCATGTAATGGAGCTTGTGTTTGGTGATTTTATTTCTAAGGATTTCATGACTGAGTGTTTGAGCCATTGAACCTGCATGCTAAGTGTAAGCCAATGAGAATTGGGTTCGTTGTTTTACAACAGCTCATAGCACATAAGACCTCTGACTGTTACAAAGCACTGACACTGGAGACTCCTTCCATAAATATTAATGGCTACATGCATTTATTATTAGCAGAGTTTCTGCTGTACACGCCCCAGTTTGCAGGTTTGTGTGGGTTTCCTCCAGGTACTCCAGTTTCCTCCCACAGTCCAAAGACACACACATTAGGCTAACAGGCTGCTCTGAATTACCTCTTGATGTGAGTGAGGGCGAATGGTTGTGTGCATGTTGGCTCAGTGATGGACTGGTGAGCTGTTCAGGGTGTACCCCGCCTTCACACAGAGTCGGTTAAGATAGGCTCCATATTCATAACTTAGAAATGATTTCTTTTCATTGCTTTTAATACAGGAATTAACGTGTTTGTTGACGACACAAAATATTACTTCCATAATTTGACTTGCAGGTTAAAAAAGTTTGTTAAAGGAGTAAAACTAATATTCTAATTTTATAAGGTCACATGACGCAGTGGAGATCATTACTCTCTCCATCACTCGTGCTCAGTTTTCAGTCTTATTTGATAGATGAGTCCAGAATTTCTGAGTACTCCTTCATTTTGTTCTTTGCACCACAGACAACTTTGATGATACTGAGGGCAAAGACACTGATGATGATAACGATAGCGGCAATGATGTCACAGGCAGAGGGGAGTATATGCAACACAAGCAGCTGCAGAATCATCGCCACCACGAGCTCCAGGTGCTGCACCTGGGGAACACACACAACAGACATGAAACAAACAAACAAACACCCCCCCCTACACACACACACACACAAACACACACAGTGTCAAAAATACTATATAGTCTAAAACACTTTTGGATGATATGAGTGACCATCTGAGAGGACTGAAGGCTATCAGGCTATTTCCCCCGGAAGGCTATTTCCCCGAGGCACATGAAACCAGAGACCGCATGTTTTCAGACTGTCACACGAGCAACATCAGACAACATATCACACGCGGAGGAAAGCAGGATCCTCCCACCTCTACAAAAATGAGCACACAGATGCCCATCAGCCCCCTGGGTTTGGGACCAAAAGGTCGCCGGTTTGATTTCCGAACCAGCAGGAAAAATGTGTGGCGGTGGGGGAGAGAGCTGCACCTTCCCTTCCTCGACCTTTATGGCTGAAGTGCCCTTGAGCAAGACACCGAACCCCCAACTGCTTTCTGGGTGCTGCAGTGTGTATGGCAGCAGTGTGTGTGTGTGTGTGTGTGTGCTCACTGTTTTATGTGTGTGTGTGTGTGTGTGTGTGTGTGTGTGTGTGTGTGTGTGCACGTGTGTGCTCACTTTGGATGGGTTAAATGCAGAGGCAATAATTTCCCTTCTGGGATTAATACAGTATAGCAAAAAAAAAAAAAGGAAAAAAAAAAAGTTTTAGTTCTACTATAATCCGTTTGTTTTTAGCCATCTTACTCTAAGGGTGTTCTGTATTTTTTCCTTTTGTTTATAATGCTAATCTTCATTTTAGTCTGGGTACCGTAATTTTAATTTATATCTTATTTCTTTAAATGCTACCTTACTGCTAAGTCATAGTTAGCCTATAAGTTTATTTTTAATTCTGAAGATTAGCGTACAGTCAGAGAAGATGAGAGTATAATGTGTGCTGAGGGGTGGAGGTGCTGATTAGAGATAATGTCTATGAAGTATTCATTACCGTGCTGACTAACGCAGGCTGGAGGTGTTGCAGGCCATAATAAACGCCCAGGAAGGCGATGGTGGAGCAGAAGCAGATGGATATGAGGAAGATCCAGGTTTCTGAATCGTGTGGCATGACGGGTTCCTGCAGGAGGAACATGGAGCAGCAGGACCAGAGAGAACCCATCCATCCAAAAGTAAACAATGCTGTCCACATGCTCACCTGCTGCTTTACGCACCTGCACACGTGTACACACTCTTTATACGTCATATGTTTTAGCATCATATATTTATAATCTGGTATTTAACTCCCATGTTCTTTTATCCATGAGTACTTAGTGTTATAATGCTAAAGCTGGTTTGTATGTTTGACACTAATCATGTTCATACTTTATTTACAAACCTGTACAAAATCATTGAGAGTGCCGCCATCATTCCTGCCAAAACCATCAGGATGTAACCAAACACCTCCTTCCAGAACCCAAGTGGCCTTTCCTCACTAACAAGGTTGGGGATCAGGATGAGGCCGAGCCCAAAGACACTGCAGAAAACAGAGACGGTGTCCATTCTACCCAGGCGCTCGTCAACCAGCAGCAAAGAGAGGAAAGCACTGAACACTGTCACACTCGCTCGCCACACGATAGCGCCGTTAGCTGGAGGAACCAGTGTAAAGGAGGTGTATGCACAGGAGATGGAGATGACGTTAAATATTCCATAGGAGAACAGATGCAGCCTGCAGCCTTGTGGCCCAAACGGCGCCTCCTTGTGGTAAAGAACGACACCGATGGACAGGACCTGGAAGACTGAGCGGACAAACAGAAGCTCAAGCGATGGGATGCGAGATAAATCTGTAGCTAAACGTGTCAGGAGAGAGATACAGCCATGGGCCAGCGCGGCACCAAATAACACTGCCCACATCACACGTGACGATAGCACGCTCGCATCACTGAAGCTCTGCAGTTGACCTCTGACCCCTTTAGAAACTTTTGATTTCTTTTTAGAGCCAACATTAAACACTGTCCTGTGAGATTTACCGTCGCTCAGCTGCTTCCTGTCTAACATCTCTGCCACACCGCTGCCAAAATCCTGAAAGGACGATGCATCTGCATAGCTCTCATCACCACTTTGTGGGAAATGGGAGCCGTATTTCACTGTCATGGCAGTCGAGGGGATCCTTGGACTTTTCTTCGACCCAAGCAAATGCTGCACCAGAGATTTGTCCATGTTTCTCCTTTAAAGTGAGAAGAGATGTCTGTTATTGAGCATGCTTTAAAAAAATGTATGCTAACCATGCAACCGCCAACTATATTTAACTCGCTAGCTTGTCTTAGGTTGACAAGCGACCTAAGCTAAGCTTGTGTTGTAGCTTTATGTAATACACTCATCCATTATCTGTAGCAAGCTGGTAAGGGGCAGGGCTACACCCTCAGCAGGTCACCAGTCATGTCTTTGTGCATGTCTTTGGACTGTGGGAGGAAACTGAAGTGCCTGGAGGGAAACCATAGAGATACTGCACACTTTTTTAATAAAAATCACCATTTTATGATTTGAATTTACAGGTCTATAGATTCTAATTTACATCTACACATCTACAGGTTAAAATAGCCCTGGAGGTTTTTCTGATGGAAATTTGAGTGCTTTATACTAATTTAATAATTTACCGCCCTCTTATTTGAAGTGGGAGGCGCCCACTTCCCTCAGGCCTTGCCCTTAAGTTGGGACACGCTACTGTTTTATAAACATATACAGATCAAGACTGAACATTAATTTTTCTAAATTATGCAGTGGGTGGAATTCTGAGAGTCTCAGAACTGGGTAAAAATACAGTTTAAATAAACATTTCTTTACTTTTATTATTAGAGTGGGGTCTGCTGTACACGGCCCTGTGATTGAAGTGTTGCTGCTACTATGAGTAACTACTAATGATAATAATATAAACCTGCTGTTATAGAAAATTAATCTACACCTTCTGACAAATCAGAATGCTAAATTCAATCAAATCAAAATCAAGTAACAAAATTATTCAAATTAAAATTTTGTCCGTTTCCCTGGCCTGTCAAATTTTTGCCACTGAAAAAATAGACTGAATTCAAATTTTAAATTTATTTGTCACATACAAAATCATACACAGGGCGGCACGGTGGCGTAGTGGTTAGCACATCCGCCTCACAGCAAGAAGGTCCTGGGTTCGATTCCCAGCTCGGG
>JAQMYF010040097.1:0-13029 GCA_030014195.1 Neosilurus mollespiculum
TTACATTTTGGACAGTCGTACTAAGCATTTCACTACATATTGTACTGTGTATAATTTGTATGTGACAAATAAAATTAAAAAATTTGAAAATGTAAAAAAAACATAACCAGTGCTAAGGAAAGAATTAATTATATTTAATAAAGGGTTGATCACTTCTGGTAGTACCTGTGTAAAGAAATATGTAGGTACTGGGTCTAGCACACAGGTTGATGATTTAGATGAAGAAATGAATGAGATTAGTTCTTTCTCCTGAATGGGGCTAAAACGCTCTAATTGCTGATATAATGGTGGTGTATTATTGTTTGCCATTTTAATTACTGATATATCTGACTTTGAGTTTAGGGAATACATTTTTTGCCTGATATTTTCAATTTTATCATTAAAAAAGTTCATTAAGTCGTCACTACTATAGGTTGACGGTCTGCATGTTTTATTTAAGGTCTTATTCCTAGTTAATTCTGCAAGTTGAAGTTAAGGAGATTCTCTTTGCATGCTAGTTGGAATACCATTAATTTAGTTTGATGCCTTTTTCGTTCTAATTTACGGGTGTTCTGTTTTAGTGTGCGTGTATCATCATTATACCAAGGTGCTAATTTTTTCTCTCTGATTGGTTTTCTTTTCAGAGGAGCTACATTATCTAGCGTATAGCGTAAATTTGACTCAAAGCACTCGGTAGTTTGATCGAGTTCTGTGGGGTCTGATGGTGATCCAATCATACTTGAAAATTCTGCAAGATTATTAATAAAACTCTGCGCAGTAGTTGATCTAAAGGTACGCTTAATGTGATAACATGGTGAAGTGTATATATTAGTGCTAAGATGCATTGTAAGTGAGATAAGATAATGATCTGAAATAGTTTCTCACTGTGGAACTAGATACTAGGACTAGACTGTTATAGTGTTATGATGTGTGAAGATTCACAGGATGCTGTCTGTTATACTGTTTTGGGTGTGATGATCAGAAGTCTGCTGTCTGTTATAGTGTTACTGGGTGTGATGATTCGCAGGATGCTGTCTGTTATATTTTATGGGTTACCCAAATGAGGATGGGTTTCCCTCTTTAGCCTGGTTCCTCTCAAGGTTTCTTCCTTGTGTCAACTGAGGGAGTTTTTTCCTTGCCACTGTCGCCACGGGCTTGCTCATTAGGGATGTGTAGGGGTTGTAGAAACATTTTTAGATTCCTCCCTAATTTAATTTTACTATGTAAAGCTGCTTTGTGACAATGTCAATTGTAAAAAGCGCTATACAAATAAGACTGAATTGAATTATACTGTTTTGGTTGTGATGATCAGCAGTGTGCTGTCTGTTATACTATTATGGGGTGTAAGGATTTTTACAGTTATACAGTAAGACATTTGAAAAAAAGCCATTTTTTTCCCTGTAGTAATCTGATATGCAATTTGCATGCCACGGACACATGTGGTTACCCATTACATACCATTAACATTTTCTATGACCCTAAAAACATAGGTTTAAACGCATTCCCTGTTGCAGATTCTTGCATATTTGACCAAGTAATTGCAAAACTTATATTTTTTGTTATGGTGGCGCATTTGCATAGATTAGCACAAACAAGGTATGTGGGACATTTTGATGACCTGTTAACTTTACAGATCATTATCTTCACATATTTTCCCATTTGGAAAAGCTAATAAAAAAATAATAATTCAGGGTAGTGCATGGAACCCTCACCTATCGATTCAATTCAATCCAGTCAGTTTTATTTGTATAAAGCTTTTTACAATTTATATAGTAAATAAATTTGGTAAAGAATTTAAACATTTCTTTATCGACTAGACTATTAGAGCACTGTTAATTCCCTCTGCTTGCTGTCTTAAAGCAGGGAAAAATAAACTTGGAAGACAAATGTATATACAGTATAACTAAAAACTGTTTCAAAAGTAAAAGTAAAAATAGGAGAAAATTTCTTGCATTTGGGGAAAAAAGAGGTTAGGTTAAAATGTTGATAAGCAGCAGGCACCACACAATTTGAAAACAGGAACTACAGTACAGCTAGATTGTTGCATTGTATGGCCTCTGCTTGCTACTTTAAGGTGTGGGAAGAATATACTTCGATAAAAATATCATTATTCATTCATTTCATTTTCTAAGCTGCTTAATTCTAATTTGGGTTGGGGAGGCTGAAAAATATAATAACTGCTATGGAACAGAATGTGAGATTTAAGAACAATGGAATACATGTGCCTAATTATTCACAATATTATTGGCCTCCATATGGCATAAATCAAGATCTTGAAAGACTCAGAGATATAGTTATGGAAATTGCCCTTTCCTGACTCAGGTTGTATTTGACAGTTATTAGTTTGTACATGTAAATACTGACCCTGCATACCAAAAGTTTGGTGTTCCACAAGACTGTTTTCTGGGCCATCTGCTCATTTCTCTATAGCTTTCAATTTCCAGTGCTGTGTGTGATAACACCCAGTTCATGCTCTTGTTAACTTCAGCTGATATTTCTGTAATGCCTTGTGTGGATGTTCCTTGTGTAAACACACCCCAGTTAGTCCAGAATGCAACAGCCAGGATCTGTACTAGCCCCAGAAACCATATCCTCCCGTCTTATTTATAATGCACTGGTCTTAAGTTAAAGTTCACATTGATTATAAAATATTGCTTTTGACATATAATGCACTGAATGGTCACATGCCACAGTACCTGAGTGAACAACTGTTGTTTTATGAACTGCCGTGCCTGAAAAGATCAAAAGGTTCATTTTTGGTTTCTTAAAACAACAAAGCTTTCTCTTTCAAAGCCCCACAGTTATGAAACAACCTTCCAAATAACTTTTGATTTTCAGCAGGCAGACACTCATTCTTGATGAAAACCTAATTATTTAGTGAAGAATTTTGTTAATGGCATTTGTCTTTAGTACAGGTGATGGCAGAGAGCATTTTAGTAAACTGGCTGGTTTGCATGCTTGTGCAGTCAGCCTTCACATGTTCACTGAGGTTTACTGCCACTGATGTGGTTGATTACTTTATGCACTTCCCTTTCATCAGTGTTTAGTCTCACAATGATCGCAGCCTTTCAGTCACTGAAGAATCACAGACCTTCTCTCAATCCTGAATCACAGATACTGTCACTCAGTTCCTATTGTGAATCTCTCTCTCTCTCTCTCAATCTCTCTCTCTCTCTCACACACACACACACACACACACACACACACATACCATTTTAAAGTACTATTAATTTTGAAAGTGTACAATTGCATAGTTTGGAATTTTATTTAGATAATTCAGTGCAATCACATTTTACTGTAACATGCTGACAAACTGCACTTATCATGCACCACGCTCAGAACTCGAACTAATTTTTGCAAGTCCAAGTCACATATCAAGTCTTTGAGCTAGAGGTTAATTCAACTTCAGTCTCTTTTGGCTGTAATCAATATTCTCTCATCTGGTCTGCTTAGAACACTGCAGCGCACTAACAGTAATTTAACCATGCACTGTCCAGTACATGTACTAAAATCATCAACAAACAAACACGCACTCATCTTCAGCAAACACTACTCTAAACAACCACTCCTACCTACAAAGCTAGTAACAAGCTAACATTAAACAGCCAATGCTGAGATGATGTATTTGCTAAGTGGGACTAATGTTAACATCTTTCAATTATTAATTTACTGACCAATCAGGGTGCGTTTTGAGGTTCCATGATAAAAATTGATGGCGAATTCAGTATTGTTTAAATTGATCGAACACACATAACATTTAGCTATTCTTTTGTTTTCCTCTTGTGTAAAGGCATTATAGCTAAAGGTTATGTATTACAAATAGTACAGCACACGCAAATATCAGTACACCATCTAACACACTCTAGTACAACCTCTTACACAAACACTAGTACATCCTTTTACATACTCTAGTACACTGTCGCACAAACATTAGTGTACCCACTTATAAACACTTGTACACACTCTGACAGATTAGTACTCTTTCACTCAAATGCTAACACACAAATAGTACACCCTCTTTCACACACTGGTACACTCTCGCACAAACACTAGTACATCCTCTTACACACACCATTATACTGTTACACAAACACTAGTACATCCTCTTATGCACATTGTCACACAAACACTAGTACACTCTTACACACACTTACACACAAATACTGTTCTACCTGCTTACCCTATGTTTACACTAGGGAACGATGTCTGTGACCTTTGCGATTAAAAACGTGTGGAGCTCCACAATTTATGAGCACTCTTGGAGCAGGACTGGGGTAATAAAAGGATGCAGAGTGTATCCAGGAGATGAAACTTGAAGGAATCCTTTTTCAAAGTTAATCAAGATCTACTACGGTGGCGCATTAAGGTCGGTTACACTCTGTTAAGCTCTACTGCGCTCTACCATGATTCCCCTATTCTATCACGATTGGTTTCAAATTGTAATACATCGTAATAATCACAGTAAAATTTTTGACAGCCAAAAGATTTGCCGCGATCAGTGCGATCATCACAAATCCACCAAGTTGACCCCTACACATCATCATTCTCTGAAATCGTGCCCACTGTGTGAAAGAGAATTTACTTGTATTTGTGTAAAAGTGTTCTAGTGTGTGTAAGAGGGTGTACTTGTATTTGTGTGAGAGTGTACTAGTGTGTGTAAGAGGGTGTACCAGTGTTTGTGCAAGAGAAAACTAGTATGCTTCTCCCTGGGTTTACACTGGGCCACGATGTATGCAATCTCCACAATTAAAAAAGTGCAGAGCTCCACGATTTATGAGTACGCTTGGAGCACAATCGGGGAATTAATAGGAGACATCTTTTTGTCACATCAAAAGATGAAACATTGTGTTGTCAAGTTCATCAAGGTCTGTTATGATGTGTTAAACTCTGTTAAGGGCTGTTAAGCTCTAATGCACTCTATCGCGCTTCCCATGTTCTATCACGAGTGGCGTCAAATCGCAATACATCGTAATAATCGTGGTCAAAAATTTGGCCATGATCAGCGCAATCATCTTGAATCCACCAAGTTCTCTCAAGATCATCACAAATCCCCCGAGTTCCCTCAAGATCATCACGAATCCATGAAGTTCCCTCAAGATCATTCATCAGATCATCCCTCAGTCGTGTGCCTTAAACTTATTACTGTTCTCACTTCTCTTAGGCCCAGAAGATCCTACCAACAAGCCAGAGGTCATACTCTCAGCAACCTTATCATCCCTACACTGCTGTCCCAGTCTCAAATGAGTATGGCAGGTGGGCTCTGGAACTGCCAGTCTGCTGTAAAGTAGGCTGATTTCCCCTTTGCCATTGCTTCTCACTGAAACCTGAATTTCCCCACACAACTCTTCTACAGTAACAGCTCTGTCCTCTGCTTATGCTTTCTCTCATACTCCATGAGTAACTGGGAGAGGCGGTGGTACAGGTCTGCTCCTATCTCGGAGTTGGTGCTTCACACCACTCTCTCTGTCTCATCTACGCATCTCCTCCTTCGAGCTTCATGCTTCCTTCAAGCTGTAAAAGTCTCCTCTCCAGTCAACCTCCTCATTATTGTCATTTACCACCCTCCTGGACCCCTAGGACACTTTTTAGAAGAAATTGACACACTCCTCAGCACTTTTCCCACTGACAACACCCCTCTTGATTTTTTGGGAGACTTCAATCTCCCCTCTGACAAACTCCAGTCCTCTGGCCTTCTCCCTCTTCTTTATTCCTTTTCTTTAACTTTCAACAACTGCTCTCCCACATACAAAAGAGGGAATCTCCTAGATCTTGTTTTCAGTCTTCCCTCCCCAGTAACAGGCATTACTGCCACCCCACTTCACATCTCTGACCACAACTTGGTTTCCTTTACTATCATCTTACCTATTCTATCTAACACCAGCTTTCAGCTTTCTTCCCCCACTCAGCAAAACCTCCACACTGCATCTCCATCATCTGTGCTTCTTGTATTTTATCTCAGCTTCCTAACCCAGTCTCCTTTTCTACCACTAGAATCTGCTACTGACACTTTCCTTTCTTCACTCTCTGCATCTATGGATCACCTCTGCCCGCTATCTACAAAATCCGAGAAGACTTCGTGCCCTGCTCCTTGGCTGTCAAAGCAGCTGAGAAAAAGTGGGAGAAATCTCAACTTGAATCAGATCTGGCTTTCTACCATCCTCTCCTATCCACATTTTCATCTGATGTGACTTCTGCTAAGACACCCTTCTAAAAGTTGGACACTGCTGTACAAGACCCATGCAAACGCCACAACATCTTTTCATCCTTACTCAATCCATCTGCTTCACCTCCCCATCCTCCCTGACTGCTAAAGACTTTGCCGACTTCTTTGTTGGGAAGATTAAACAAATCTGTCAGACGTTCACTCTCACCCCATCTGTATACTACACAGCGTAGATTCCACTTCCCTTGCACAGTCTTTCAATCTCATAATTGAAGACATCCAGCAAGTCATCTTGTCATGCAATCCTACCATCTGTTCACTGGATACAATCCCTTCCACAATACTCCAGACTATCTCTCAAGACCTTTTCACCTTTACCTCCACTATTATCAATAACTTTATATCATCTGGTCATGTACCAACAGCATTCAAAAAAGCCAGGGTTCTACCCATCTTAAAGAAGCCCTCTCTGGATCCATCAGACATCAGCAACTACAGACTGGTATCACTTCTTTCTTTCCTTTCTAAAATTCACGAATGCACTACTTATAACCAAATATCTTTCTATCTTTTGCAGAATAACCTTCTTGATCCTAATCAATCTCGCTTCAAAGCGGCACGTTCCACAGAGACTGCACTCTTGGCTGTCACAGAGAAGCCACAAGGTCCAAGATCAACCAAGATGTCACCAGTCCTCAACCTACACAACCTTTCAGCATCATTTGACACAGTCAACCACAAGACTCTCTTGTACATCCTCAGGAGTCAAGGAATTTGAGGTTCAGCCTGGCAATGGTTTGCTTCCTACCTAGAAGGTTGCTCATATCTGGTTACATGGAGGGGATCCACATCTTCTCCACGCCAACTTTCCACTGGCGTTCCCTGGGGCTCAGTTCTTGGTCCACTTCTGTTATTTCCTTACACTGGGTCCCTCGGTGATGTCATATCCTCACATGGGTTCTCACACCACTGCTATGCAGATTGCACTCACCCTGTTCTTTCTTTTCCTCCCCCAGACACTGATATTGCTGTCTGGATCTCTGCATGTCTGGCAAGTATCTCCTCATTGATGGCAGCTCACCAGCTGAAGCTTAATTCCAGCAAGACCGAATTGCTGTTCATCTTAGCTGACACATCCCCACATCAAGATCTTGCAATCTCCTTGGACAACTCTGTGATCTCTTCTTCAGTCACTGCAAAAAGCCTGTGACAAAAAGCCATGGAGTGACCATGGACAATTGCCTGTACTTCTCTTCTCATATCACTAATCTCTCTCAATCAAGTCAATTTCTTCTCTTTAACATCCGAAGGATTCATCCATTTCTTTCCACTATGGCCGATATTTGTTCAGTCCCTTATCATCTCAAGACTAGACTACTGCAACTCACTCCTGGAAGGTCTACCTTTGAGTGAAATTCAACCTCTGCAAATGATCCAGAATGCAGCTGCACGGCTTGTTTTCAACATTCCCAAATTTTCCCACACCACTCCACTGCTATGATCTCTCCACTGGCTTCATGTAGCTGCTCAGATTAGATTTAAAACACTAATGCTTGCCTACAAAGCCAAAAATGGACCTGCACCCTCCTTCCTCAAAGCACTTATTACAACCTGCACTGCACTGCATTCCTTCAGATCCTCTAGCACTTCTAGACTGGTCCCTCCTTCTACCAAGGGAAAATGGAAAGCTGCATCTAAACTATTCTCTGTTTTGGCTCCAAGGTGGTGGAATGAACTTCCTCTGGATGTCCGGACAGCTGAGTTACTGGGTGTCTTCAAACGATGGCTGAAAACCTACCTTTTTCGGCAGTACTTAGATTAGCACCATGTTTGACACACACTCAAAAAAAAAAAAAAAGAAAACAGCATGCACAACACCTACCCACTAAGATTGACTAACAGTATACTTAGTCTGTGTCTAAACAAAACAGTATAATATTATATTCACTGAATTCACTATATTCATTTGGAAGTCACTCTCGTTAAGAGTGTCTGCAATGTTAATGACATTGTGCCCCAGTGTAAACCCAGGTTAAGAGGAAGTATAGTATTTGTGTGAGAATGTACCATAAAGAAGATATTGTCTGATTTGATAAATGAATCTCCAACTGCTTCCACACTGAACAAAACTTACATACTCGGGGTGAGACTTGATGTGAAATTTAATCATAACCTTCGCTCACATCCATACAGATTAAAGACAAGCTTTTGTGTGGTAATTACCGTAAACCCAGTTTTCTGTCATATATTTATTTATTTTGCAAACAAATGCCAATAACAACTAAAAACAGTGTGTAAAGCTTTGTGGGTGGGATGTTCCAGAGTGGTAGCATTGCAGAATGTGTAACATTAAGAGTGGGTAGGTCAATCAGTATTTAACAATGTCAAAGAAAGGGGCTTTCACTCTGTAACATCATCATGACAGAGACAGAGGGTCACAGAGTCCAGCCCCAGTAAGAGCATCACTACGTGGTCTATCCCACTGCATGTAAAAAAATATATATACATTTATCAGCTTATAAATTGATTGGTTTGAGAATGTAACAGAAAACTTCCTCCCATGGCACGGGTGGCTACTTCCAGGTTCATGAAGCATGACAACATGTCCCAGCATGCCCAGTGAGGAGGGTGCAGGCATCATGGTGCACAAGGTGCACCTACTCACCAATCAAGAGGGTTATTTATGGTCTTGTAAAGTTGGATTTAGTCTGAAGTATTGTTCTGTGTAACTCATTCCAGCCTTGTCTGTATTATTCTGATCACATTTTGATCTTTGCCTGTCTCATCTACATCACTTTTAGATTATAGCTGCTGTGTTGTTTGCCTAATTAAATTACTTTTTCCTTTACCATGTTATTGAGCCTAAACTGTAGTTTGGACCTGCCTGCCTGGTTTTCAAAATTTTTTGTTGTACTTTTTATTTTCATATTTGTTTCCCATGTTTCCCTGCTACATACCAGTGTAACACAAATTACAGTAAATATCTTTGATATGTTTAGTTTACTTTAAAACCAGAACGTTAATTCCACTGTAAAAATGCCTTAATGTTTTTTTAATTCCTTTTTTTTTTTAATTTTACAAAAATAAATGACATTGAGTACAAATTATGTATAATTATGGGGGGGAATCCAACATGATGTATTTGAGTTAAAGTAACCTTAATTTATGTCTCTTTATTCTTTTTTTTTTGTCTAGTCTATTTATTACTGCTTTACTTTTAAACTTATGGGTATTTTTTCTTAAGTTTTACAGTTTATAAAAAATCTATAATTTTAGCTCAATTTTGGAAGGTAATTTCCAATTTTATCTGTACAGTGTTTTCAATCAATATACTCATTTATGGGGTAACTCCAGTTTTGGGGAAATCTGTATTTAGATTGATAAAATAAACCAAATATTGTAACTATTATAATTATGTTGTAATTGTGATTTTTAAATACCTTTCAAGATCTTTACATTCCAAAAGAAGTTTTTATTTATTTGCATTTCTTTGACAAATCTAGCCATTTTGTCAATAAACAATAGCAATAATCTCATGATTATACTTGATTTATGTGCATTAAAATGATATCAATTAAATCCTTACCAAAGCTGAACGTCAGTTCAGTGATTGATTTCAATGTCTGAGACATTACTGAGAGGAGTGGGTTTCTTCAGGATGAATGAAAAGTTAAAATCAGTAAATGCATTGTTCTGTAGGCATGGCACGCTGTCCAGGGTGTACTCTGCAGTCGCCCAGAGTCAGCTGAGATGGGCACCATCCTCGACGTGACCCTAGTTCGGATTAAGCATTTCAGAAAATTAATGAATGAACTGCATTGTTCTGTATAAACTCAGCTATGCATAACTACTTCACTGCTACCAGTAGAAACATTCATTGACAAACCCTACACAAGTCCTCAATAGTCTCATATCTATTTCCTTTTTAATGTCTATTAAAAATTTAATTCATGCTGACTGCATCAGTTGCCCTTGAATTTAGCCATTGAATTATGCATAAACTTTCCACGCCATTGTTTTCTACCACAAAAGGCAGTATGAAAGATAAAAAAAAATGAAAGCAGAATTTGTTTGTGACTGTGGTTCCAGTGACGCTGCTTTACTGTGGTGCAGAAATAGTCGCACCCTTTTTTTTTTTTAAAGTCTGGCAACTATGTTAGACAATCCATGATCTGAAGTTTACCATTATTCCTTTTCAGCTCATTCACTGGATAATACTGAAAAAAAGTTGCTCTAAATAGACTGCATAGACCTAGAAAAATATATAGACCAATATAAATATATATATATGCTCCAAGACACAAAGATTGAATTTTAGCCATTTGATGAGTAAAATTAGAGGTAGTAAATCCCATACAAAGAACTTTACTACTAACTGTTATGCCCTTAAACTGCAGGTGTATGATATCTTCAAGTGTACATTTTCCACAGCAAGTGAAACATACAGTGATTATAAAACTTTTGAGGAACATTAAAAAACTAAAGATTTCTCTAGGAAGAAATACTTCTGAATAATCTTTATCTTGCAATTAAAGATATGAAATCTGGTTTATTATTTCTTAATAAAGAAATTTATTTCTAAATTATTCTTAAAGAAACAGAGATTATCCTTTTGTAATTGTTATTGAAAGTATATAAATGACTGACGTCCATCCATGACACAAACCAGTTCCACAGAAATGTCTTTGTTAAGACAGGTGATATAATAGAACCTGAAATGGGAGATGTCTCACAAAGAATTCTCCACCCTCCTCTTTCAGAAAAGTACATTTGTTTGCTGGAATGCGGTTCTTCAAGTTCTTCATTTTGTATTTAAGTACGTATTTAAACTATATAAAGCCCCAGGTTTTGTGAAAAATAATAAGGGTGGAAAGTCTGTTAACTTCAAGCATTGAGAAAGACTAGTAATAGATCCATGAACATCATTGAAAGACTCTTTCATTTATCAGTGTGTGCTTTTATCATTATCACTTGAAGTACAGAGAAAGAAATTATCATTAAAATGTATGTTGACAAAGACCATAAAATTGCAAGACTATAATACTACTGTCTAACATAAGAATATTTCAATAAGACTAAAAACAAAGACAAATATAGATTATAAGACATTAACAGTAACATTATGGCAGTAAAAAATTGGAAGAATTTTTCAGCTGCTTCAATTTAAGATTGTTTTAAAGACAGTAAACATTTGGTCTTTCATGAAAACAGAATTTCAGTTTACTCACCTTAACTCGAGAACTTTACTTCTAGTTTGACTTCATTCATGCTGAAGTGCACTGCAGTGGAATATTTCATTTCTTCATGTAATAAAACAGTAATAAGTATATAATAAAAATGTACATAGTTCCTGATGAATAATTTGTTTGAAGTTTTTTGTTTGTGTCAGTCTTAAAACTACACCCCCACACCAAGTTTTTATCCATATGTTTGTGCTTTTTTTTTGTTTTCACTTTTATTCCTCTTTTGCCACATCAAATAGACACCATCCACATCTTTATAAATAATATTAACAGATCTTCCTCTCTAGGCCATCAGTGAGTAGAGTAGGGGTCTCAGGGTGCATCCTTGGGGGAACCAGCATTGAGGATAATGGGGAAGATAAGATATCATGAATTCTGACAGACTGGGGACTTTTTCTTAAAATGCTCAGTACCCAGTTACTTAGAGATGAACTTAGTTCAAATAGTGTCACATTGTTTATCAGGGTTTGAGGGATGATTGTGTTGAAAGCAGAGCTAAAATCCAGCAATAGAAGCCTAATATATGAGTCCTTCTTCTCCTAGTGGTGGTGTGGGGTGATTGGGGTGAAGCACAGATATGAAGGCATCTTCAGTAGGGCAATTCTGCCTGTCTGGTAGTGATCCCCCTCCTTGAATTGCCACCTTATCATGGTGGAGGGGGTTTGCATGTCCTAATGATCCTGGGAGTTATGTTGTCGGGGGCATTATGCCCCTGGTAGGGTCACCCAAGGCAAATAGGTCCTAGGTTAAGGTCCAGACTAAGCACGGTTCACAAGACCTCTATGAGCACAATTATTTCAAGAACACAGTTTCCCTTGCCCAAATGCGGGTTACTGGGGTCCCCCCCTGGAGCCAGGCCTGGGGGAGGGGCTCAAAGGCGAGCGCCTGGTGATCGGGCTTCTGGCCATGGAGCTCAGCCGGGCCCAGCCAGAAAAGGAGACAAGGGTCCGCCATCCCATGGACCCACCACCTGTGGAAGGGTCAATAGGGGTCAGGTGCAATGTGAGCCGGGTAGCAGCCGAAGGCGTGGGTTCTGCCGGACCGATCCTCGTCTACTGACTCTGGCTCTTGAGACATGGAATGTCACCTCTCTGGCAGGGAAGGAGCCTGAGCTGGTGCATGAGGTTGAGAGATACTGACTAGATATAGTGGGGCTCGCCTCAACACATAGCTTGGGCTCTGGAACCACCCTTCTTGAAAGCGGCTGGACCTTATTTTATTCTGGAGTTGCTCACAGGGAGAGGCGGTGAGCCGGTGTGGGCATCCTTGTTGCCCCCCGCCTTGGTGCCCACATGTTGGGGTTCTCTTCGGTGGTTGAAAGGGTAGCCTCCCTCCGCCTTCGGGTGGGGGGACGGGTCCTGACTGTTGTTTGTGCTTATGCACCAAATAACAGTTCAGAATACCCACCCTTTTTGAAGTCCTTTGGGGGTGTGCTAGAGGGTGCTCCCCTTGGGGACTCTCTCGTCATCCTGGGAGACTTCAACGCTCATGTGGGCAATGACAGTGTGACCTGGAAGGGTGTAATTGGTAGGTACAGCCTCTCTGATCTGAACCTGAATGGTGTTTTGCTGTTGGACTTCTGTGCTCATCATGGTTTGTCCATCACGAACACCATGTTCAAACATAAGGGTGTCCACAAGTGCA
>JAQMYF010040098.1:0-13019 GCA_030014195.1 Neosilurus mollespiculum
CCCCACTCACCCTCTCTGTTCATTCATTCATTCCTTCTTCCCGCCATGTGAACAGCTGATATTAATGGTACCTGCTGTTAAGCCACCAACACCACGTGACTCACGTTCCCCACGTGACTCACATTCCCGTATGTGACCAGAACCTCATGATATAAAATAAACAATAATTGCAGACAACATAAAGCATCAGTACTATACCTGGCACCTACAACTGGCAAGGAAACACTTCCTCAGTTGACATGAGGAAGAAACCTTGAGAGAAACCAGACTCAAAAGGGAAGCCATCCTTATTTGGGTGAAACCAGATAAAAAAATACTACAGGTGAAACCCGAAAAAATAGAAAATCGTGCAAAAGTTCATTTACTGCAGTAATTCAACTTAAATGGTGAAACTAATATATTATATTGGACAGGTGCAGTTAGAGGCCAAACGTCCTGCAGCCCGGTCTGTCGCCAATGCAAAATCTTCAGTGTGGAAGGAGTTCGGTGAGGGCCTGGAAAAAGACTATCGGTTGGCCTCAAAAAGGTTCTGGACCACCATCAGGTGCCTCAGGAGGGGGAAGCATCATCATCATCATCATCATCTTCTTCTGCTTGATCCAAGGTCGGCTCATAGGGGCAGCAGCCTAAGCAGTGAGATCCAGACGTCTCTTTCCCCAGCCACTTCCTCCAGCTCTTCTGGGGGGACACCGAGGCGTTCCCAGGCCAGCCAAGAGACATAGTCCCTCTAGCATATTCTGGGTCGACCCCAGGGCCTCTTTCCGGTTGGACATGCTCGAAACACCATACCAGGCAGGTGTCTCATCAACCCCCGGAGCATGACCACTGAGGAGCTTTTTGACTACCTCTGCGACCACAGCCCCAGTGATGGGCGGACCCCCACCCGAACCGCCAGGGACTTCCTCCTCCATGGAGGGCGTGTTGGTGGGATTGAGGAGCCGAAGTATTCCTTCAACCTCTCGACAACATCCCCAGTCGAGGTAAGCAGCTCCCCACTACCACTGTTAACAGTTTTGGTGAAGAACTGCTTCCCCTCCTGAGGCGTCGGATGGTGGTCCAGAACCTTTTTGAAGCCACTTTCCAGGTCCTCACTGAACTCCTTCCACACCCCAGGCAGCAGCACGTTTGGCCTGCCAGTACCTGTCTGCTGCCTTGGGAGTCTCACAGGCCAAAAGACCACACCGTACCACGGGTGTCCACCACCAGGTTCGGGGGTTACCGCCATGACAGGCACTAATGACTTTCTGGCCACAGCTATGAGCTGCCGCCTCAATAATGGATGCACAAAACATGGCCCATTCAAATTCTGTGTCCCCTGCTTCCTTTAGGATGTGGTTGTAGCTAATAGGTTAGCTGTTCTGACAGGTGACTCAACCAAACATTCCCAGCAGACCCTAACTACATGCTTGGGCCTCCCAGGTCTGGAGGGCGGGCTCCCCTGACATTGGAGCCAGCTCACCACCAGGTGGTGATCGGTTGCCAAGTGCACTAATGGATACCCTTGTGTTCGTGATGGACAAACCGTGACACGAACAGAAGTCTTCCAGGTCATACTGTCGGTGCCCGCATGGTCGTTGAAGTCTCCCAGGATGAAGAGGGAGTCCCCAGGGGGGGAGCATTCTCTAACACATCCCCTAAGGACTCCAAAAAGGGTGGATAATCTGAACTGTCATTAGGTGCATAAGCACAAACAACAGTCAGGACCCCTGCCCCCACCCAAAGGCAGAGGGAAGCTACCCTTTTGTCAACCGGGGAGAACCCCAACATGTGCGTCCTGAGTTGGGGGCAACAAGGATGCCCACACGGGGGCAACAAGGATGCATCAAAGTCGGCAAAAAACAAGACGTGGTTAGAACTCTGATGATCATTTTCCATGTCATCGAGAAGCTTACATTTACTCAATTCCTTTTGCTGTCTACCAGTGCTTACAAGTATGATGATTGCATAATTTTCTGGAAGGTATACATGTCGTGCACAGCTATTGGCTGGTTGTAATCCCATTGTTTACTTTCACTTTGTGAATATGGTTCAACAAATGTTCTCACTGCTTGGTTTGTTTGAAAAGATAGCTAGAGTGATGAGAACATCCAGAAAATCTTTGACCGAAGAAAAATGTGTGATATAAAATTTAGCAATGATTGCTTTTATGAATATGCATGGATACTTATGTCGACAATAATAATCATCATCATTATCATCATCTCTGTTTGATCTGGGGTCGGGTCATGGGGGCAGAAGCGTAAACAGTGAGGTCCAGACGTCCCTCTCCTTGAACACATCCTCCAGCTCTTCCAAGGGGACACGAGACGTTCCCAGACCATCCGAGAGGCATAGTTCCTCCAGCATGTTCTGGGTCCACCTGGGATTTCTTCCCGGTTGGAAATGCCCAAAACACCACACCAGGAAGGTGTTTGGAGGGCATTCTATTCAGATGCCCGAGCCACCTCAACTGGCACCTCTCAATGCAAAGGAGCAACGATTCTACTCCAAACTCCTCCCAGATGGCCAAGATTCTCACCCTATCTCTGAGGAAGAGCCCCACCACCCTGCGAAGGAAACTCATTTCAGCCACTTGTATTTGCGATCTTGTTTTTTCAGTCACTACCCAAAGCTCATGACTATAGGTAAGGGTTGGAACTTAGATCAACTGATAAATTGAAAGCTTTGCCTTTCGGTTCAGCTCCCTCTTCACCACAACAGACCGGTTGTGAGCTTTACAGCAGAGGCTGCACCGTTTTGCCTGTAAATCTCCTGTTCCATCCTCCCCTCACACGTGAACAAGACCCCAAGATACTTGAACTCCTCAACATTGGGAAGGACCTCATTCCAGACCTGGTGGGTGTAATCCACCCTTTTTCGACCAAAAATTATGGCCTCAGAGTTTGAGGTGCTGATTCTTATCCTGGCCGCTTCGCACTCAGCTGCAAATCATTCCAATGAGAGCTGGAGATTCTGGCTTGATGAAGCCAAAAGGATAATGTCATTCGCAAAAAGCAGGGGCAAGATCCTCTTAGCCACCAAACCAGAACCCCTCTGTGCCTCAGTTGCACCTAGAAATTCTATAAAAAAAAAAACTATGAACAGGCCCATAGCCCCGCTACACTGTATTCCCGGAGCACACCCCACAAGATGGCCTGACACGGTTAAAATCCACAAAACACATGTGGACAAATTGGGCAAACTCCCACGCCCATTCCAGGATTTTGTAAAGTGTGTAGAGCTGGTCGAGAGTGCTGCCGCTGAGATGAAAACCACCTGATTCCTCCTGAATCAGTCGTATCCTACTCTCGAGTACTCCTGCATAGACTTGCCCATGTAGGCTGAGGAGTGTGTTGCCATGATAGTTAAAAAAGTGGAACTATCATCCCAGTTTGCCAATCCAGAGTTACAGCCCCGGATGACCTTGCAATGTTGCAGAGATGTGTCTACCAAGAATGTCCTACAGCATGCAAAGTCCTGAGGTATTCAGGAGACAACCTTGGAAGGTGAAGAAGTTTACAGCACCTTGTATTTCAAGGTTGTCTCCCATCCAAGTACTGACCAGGCCCAACCCTGCTTAGCTTTCAAGATCAGATAGGATCAGGCTTTTTCAGGGTGGTATGGCCTACAGCGACACCATTACAGTATTCCAGCCTATTTATAGTGTATGCTGTGGATCAAATATGGTTTTGTTTTAAAAAGTTAAAAAATCTTACTTGCTTAACTGACTTTGGCCCCTGTCACATATTGCCAATTTAACCAGCGTATGCCAATTTCTGAGAATTTTGGCGAATACGCTGGCGTACTTCAAATAATTTATGAGCAAGTTTTGTGTAAGTTAACAGCACACTGGAATAAGTCCTAATACGGTGAGGTCATACGTTTCGCATATGCTGACCATTAGTAGTAGGTAAGTTGCCATAAGTTGTAGGTAAGTTAAGCGATTGTTCACACACATTATTTGTAAGTTACTCATAAGTTGAATATAATGTCTTATAAGCATACTTAGAATCTACGTATAACTTATACCAACGAATGCCTAACGTGTTGGGAGTGTTTGCAACTACTGACAAATGATAGTCAAACTTACGCAGCAGTGTATCCTCAAAAACTGATCACATGACTTAGCCTATAAAAGGCTGCTGCTCACTGATTCAAATCAGATACGCACTAGACATCATCACCATTATGCCTAAGAAATCAATGAGGTCATACTTATGTTGGAGGATAGCTAGAAGGTATTCTCGTCTCAGCCTTGCCAGATCCCCCATCTCTTGGATGACATGGACATCTGCTTCCCTTGGGGTCTTGAGGGGCACTGACCAATTCCTCGTTTGAACCCCATTTCATATATGTTTTCAATAGGTTCTGGATAAGTTACTTATAAGTTATGTATATGTTCAAAGCTGGAATTACATCGATAGTTTAGTGTATGCCAGTGTTTTATAGAAATTTATCATACATTGGCATAATTTCTACAAATTGTTAAAATGTGACAGCGGCCTTACTTATTTACTTGTTGGTAAATGTTGAAGGGTTTCAAAGCATGCAGAGGAGACTTGGAAGGTGGAAAGGTTTATAGAACCTGGTATTTCCAGGCAGCCTCCCATCCAAGTACTGACCAGGCCCAATCCAGCTTAGCTTCTGAGATCAAAAAAAAGTTTACAGTGCATGGTATTCCCAGGTCATCTCCCATCCAAGTAGTAACCAGGCCAGACCCAGCTTAGGCTCCAAGTTCAGGCCTTTTCAGGGTGGTGTGACCTTAAGCAAGAAAATCACTCACTCACTCGCCTGTAATCCTAGGTAGACTCCCATCCAAGTATTGAAAAGGACCAACCATGCTAAGCTTCCTAGATCAGACAAGATCAGGACTTTTCAGGCTGGCTTGTCCTTAAGCAAGCAAATCAGAGAATGCATCCATGCACGCACACACTCACCTCTTCTGTAATCCCAGGCAGACTCCCATCCAACAACTGCCCAGGCCTTTAGCTTCCGAATACCCACAAGACCAGGCATTCTCACTGTTATATGGCTTTACGCGAGAAAATCACAGCACTACAGCCAACTCATAGCATACTCAGCGGATAATTTTTTTGTTTAAAAAGCATTACAATTTTTTCCTAATATTACTTTACTTAATTTACTAACTCACTTACTTGCTTGTTAAAAGTTGAAAGGTTTCAAAACATGCTGAGGAGTCTTGGAAGGTGAAAAAGTTTTCAGCAACGGGTATTTCCAGGCAGTCTCCCATCCAAGTAGTAACCAGTACTGACCAGGCCCAATCCTGCTCAGCTTCTGAAATCAAGAAGTAGTTTATAGCACATGTTATCCTCCAGGTCATCTCCCAGCCAGTAACCAGGCCGGACCTGACTTAGACTCCAAGATCAGGCCTTTTCAGGGTGGTGTGACCTTAAGCAAGAAAATTAAAGCATCATTCAGTCAGTCAGTCATTTGCCTCGCCTCTTCAGGAATCCCAGATAGACTCCCATCCGATACTGACCCAACCCTGCTTAGCTTCCTAGATCACACAAGATCAGGACTTTTCAGGCTGGCATGGCCTTTAGCAAGAAAATCAGAGCATGCATGCATGCACACACACTGACTTACTGTCATTGTAATCCCAGGCAGACTCCCATCCAATCACTGCCCAGGCATTTAGCCTCCAAAAACCAACAAGAGCAGACATTCTCAGTGTTATATGGCCTTAAGAGAGACAATCACAGCACTATAGCCTATTTATAGTGTACTCTGTGGATAAAATATGGTTTTGTTTAAAAATGGTTACAAAAATCCTACTATATTTTACTTATGTACTGTCTCACTTACTTGCTTGGTAAAGGTTGGAAGCTTTCTAAACATGTAAACGTGTCTTGGAAGGTGAAAGTGTTTACAGCACCTGGCATTCCCAGGCATCCTCTCATTCAAGTACTGACCAGGCCCAACCCTGCTTAGCTTCCTAGAGCAGGCGGGGACTTGTATGGGGCTGGTATGACTTTTAGCAAGAAAATCAAATCACTCACTCACTCAATCGCTTACTCACTCACCTCACTCTTCCCACTCTCCCTATTCAGCTAACTCACACCATTTACCTTACTCACCCTGTTCACCCCACTCAACCCACTCAGCTCAGTCACCCCACTCACTCCAATTATCCCATACATCCCACACTCCCCATTCACCCCACTTACCCAACTCATCCAACTTATCACACCCACCCAACTCACCCTAATCACCACACACATTCCACTCACTCCATTTACCTCAATCCACCTGCTGACCCCACTCAACCCACTTACCCCATTCATCCCACAGAGCCCACTCACCCATCTCACCCATCTCACCTCACTCTTCCCACTCACCACTCAGTTAACTCACCCTACTCACCACACACACCCCACTCACCTCACTCACCCTGCTTACCCCACTCAACCCAATTACCTCACTCACCCCACTCAACCCACACACCCCACTTTCCCGACTTACTCCAATCACCCATCTCATCCCACTTACTCCATTCACCCCACTCTCCCTGCTCACCTTACCACACATACCCCACGTACACAGCTCACTACACTCACTGCACTAACCTCGCTCACCCCACTCATCTCACTTACCTGAAACAACTCACCTCATTCACACCTCTCACCCCACTTACCATGCTCATCCCACTCATGCCTCTCATCCACCCCACTTACCAAACTCATCCCACTCACACTGTTCAGCTCAATCAACCCACTCACCCGGCTCACCACACTCAGCTCACTTTAGCAAGAAAATCAAAGCACCCACTAATTTTCTGTTGTCGCTTTTGTAATCCCAGGCAGACTCCCATCCAATGACTGGCCAGGCCTGACAGTGATAGCTTCTGAAATATGACAAGACCAGGAGTTCTCAGGGTAATATGGCCTTAAGCAAGAAAATCACAGCACTATGTGACAGAAACAGTTTTAGTCAGGAGAGCGGCAGTTGTAGTGAAGGTCAGAGATGGCAGGTGAAGGTTGGAGATGACTGGTGATGTCCACGATCTTGGGTTTCACAGCAGTGTCATTGGTGGGATGTTCTCAGTTATCCAGGTTTCAGGGTAGTCTATCCAACAACTACAGAATACTCTTCACACTTATATAGCTTGTAGCTATCTACGACATCACTACATCTTATTAGATACATACATGCCTGTTACTTCAGAGTAGATACAGGATGTGCCTCTTACGTCACAGCAACCTTTGTAAGAGAAAAGTTGGAGGTTATGACAACTTTTAAGAACATCTTACAATGTGAAGCAAAATGACTATTATGAAACATCAAGGAAAATAATATAGCATGAAATAAAATGCTAATTATCATAACTACATAAATTATAGTTTCTCTGTAAATTTGGAGAACAACTTGAATATTTCTGAAATCTGTAATAATTGTACAATTGTAGCAATGTGCAAACAACATTTTCAGTAGGGATGTGAATCGAACAACAACTCATGATTCAATTTGATTCCGATTTTTGGGGTGACGAATTGATTCAGAATCGATTCTTGATTCAAACCGATGTGTGTTCATAACCATTACAAACAAAGGGTGCTAATTTCACGAGTAACTACATTCTTCTATAAGCTAGGAACAACTCTTGTTGGAAAAAAGAAAGAAATGATATTACTACACAACTGGTTTAGTAGATGTACTTATCCGCTTTGCTCGTTCAGAGTTGGTTGGGAGTTTAGTGAAGTTGCTGTTCTGGTTCTTTTAGCTCCAGGTGATGGCATAAGATGTGGGCTCTGGGATGTGAAGTGTTCCCGAAATACTTGACTTTTATTTTGCGCACAGCATATGTCATGTCAAGCTCCTTCTTACCCGGAAATTATAAAATCAGAAATGCAAGCATTTGCCTTCTGCGAAGACACCGCTGGCTGTATTTATTTTTCCTCATCCATGTCTAAGCTAGGCTAAAAGCTAAAAGCTAGTTCTGTACCTGCCACTCACTCGAACAATTCACAACGGAGGACGTGTGTGGACAAATGGTACGCGTTGTGAGTAAGGTTGGAAATGCTCAAAAAAACGTGTTCTTAAAAATCAATTCTTGAAAATTTGAATCGATTCAGAATGGTAATAAACAAGAATCGCGATTCAGACGATTCAGATTGATTTTTTTCTGGCACCCCTAATTTTCAGATATGCATTTAGTAGGAAGGTGTGTCTGCACATACATAACCAACCCCTCGAACATGTTTTACAACAAGGTTGTACTCTTGCAACATTAAACTTCAACTCAGCAACCTTCTGTTCTTGCTTTTCATTTTGTTTGGGAATATCAATGGGTTGTGGTCGGTATATAGTGTGGGTTGACTGGAAGAGGACAGGTATACTTCAAAATACTGCACTGCTAGAATTAGAGCTAATGTCTCTTTTTCAATAGTGGAATAGTTTGTTTGGAGTGCATTATATTTCCAAGAAATCCAACACACTGGATGTTCAACGACACTGTCATCTAACTGTAATAGCACAGGCCCCACACCAACATCACTGGCATCTACAGCCAAACTGAAAGGTTTACTGAAATCTGGGGCCAGAAAAAGGGGTTGTGCTCATAGCAGGGATTTGACATTGTTAAAGGCCTTTTGACAAGATTTGGACCAAACAAATATTTTGTTTTTCTTTAATAGATCTGTTAATGGGGCAGTGATGTCAGCAAAGTTTCTTCAAAATCTTTTTAAAATAGCCTGCCCTACCCAGGAATCTCATTAGGCCCATGGCCGATGACATAGCCCAAATAGGTCACACTAGCGTGACCGAATTCGCTCTTAGCTAGGTTGACAATTAGATTACTCCTAATAATCAAAGGAAAAATTCTCTCAGATGAGACAAATGAGCACCTCAAGTGTCATTCTAGATAACGATGTTGTCTATATACACTCCAATACCGTCAAAGCCCACTAGACACTGATTCATCATCCTCTGGAATGTGGTTGGCCAGTTCTTCATACCAAAGGGCATGACTTTATATTGGTACAAGCTGCCCAGGGTGAAGAAAGCTTTTCAGTATCCTTTCAGTAAGTCACACTTTGTGGTGTGTTTTGCTTTACCGATCTTTTCTATGCAGTCATCTATCCTTGGTATTGGGTATGTGTCAGTTTTTGTTAGGGCATTTACTCTCTGGTAGTCAGTGCAGAACCTGAGTGAACCATCTGGTTTAGGAACCAAGACACATGGTTAACCCCAGTTGCTCTGCCTTGGCTTGATATCATTCTCCCACATGTAGGACATTTCCTTCTGTATAACTTCTGCCTTGTATATGGGTGCTGCTTGATAGGTTGTGCATTTCCGACCTCCACGTCATGTTGAGCAATGTGAGCCTTGCTGGGCACACCAGAAAATAGTGCCTTGAATTGTCTTTGTGTGGCAAGTGGCTTAGCTTCTGTGATAGGTCAGACAAAATTTCAGAGTTGCTCATCTCATAGGATAATTATCATTTTGTTTCATGGGAAAGGCTTGCTCAGATTTAGCCTAAGGGAAGCTGCTCACTACCAAGACTTCACTGGCCCTCTGGCGGTACGTCTTTAACATGTAGATGTGACATAGCTGAGAGGTTTTCTGTCAGTCAGGGGTCCTTCTGATGTAGTCAACATCATTGACTTTTCTGATGACCTCATATGGACAATGGTAACTTGCTTGCAAAGGGCTTCCTGGGACAGGTAACAGCACTGTCTCCTGGGCTGAAACTGCAGTCTTTGGCTTGATGGTCAAACAGCCGCTTCATGTTTCAGTGAGCACATATCAGATTTTCTTGGGCCAGTTCACATGTGCGACATAGCTTCTCCTTAAACTTTGACACATGATCTAGTAGTCATCTCTCCTTCAGGATATTCAGCGAACTTCACACTGTGTGACCAAACACCAACTCGAATGGGCTGAATCCCAACGATTCTTGCACCAACTCTTTAGCAGAGAAGCAGCAGTGGAGTCCCTTCATCCCAGCTTTTCTGGTTCTCAAAAAAAAAAAAGTTCTGATCATATTCTTCAAGGTGGAGTAGAATCTTTTTAAGGCTCCCTGAGACTCTGGGTGGTATACACTGGTTGCTATCTGCTTGATTCCAAGTTGATACAACATGCATTGAAATAGGCCCGACATGATGTTTGACCCAGATCAGGTAAACCTCAGAGGAATTGCCTCATAAAAATGCATGGGTGCACACATGATAGTCAACAGGTATTGATTGTCGGATTTAGTACTGTGCAGGGGGCCAGCACAGTCAATGATAACCCTACTGAATAGTTCCTGAAAGGCTGGTATAGGCTTCAGAGGTGCAGCAGGAATCTTCTGATTTGGCTTTCCGACCATCTGACACATGTGACAAGTTTGGCAGAAGTTAGATACAGCCTGCCTTGTCTTCTGCCATTAGAAGTGTTTTGTGAGCTTGTCACAAGATTTGTTTACACCTATGTGACTTCCGAACGGGGCCTCATATGCCAATCTCCAGACCTCGAGTTGATACAGCTTTGAAATAACAATTTGGTGTATAGTCAGACAGTTTTCGTATGCTGAAACATCTGGGGGTCCCCACTTCCTCATCAGGACTCCACCCCAAATAACATAACCGGCGGAGACTTTAGCCAACTCCTCTTCAGGAAAAGCAGCATCAAAGAGAGACTTCAAGTCAAGATCAACCCTCTGATCCTGAATCAACTTTTCTCTTGACAAAGACATATCCGTCTTGGACGTAATTGACATCTTACTGTCTATATCCGAAGAACAAGCAGGATCTTCAGTGGAATCAACAAATATCTGTGACAAATCCAGAATGTCATCTTCAGAATCAACTTTCTGTGATTTGGCCATTTTCGAGCCAGAGCTCGAGTCACTAGAACAGAAGGAAACACTTTTGGATTTTGTTCTATAACAATGTAATTTTTTACAATAGGACTAGCTCATAGGTCTCAGGATTAGCCCACTGATAAAAACACCTGACACCTGCCAAGTCATTTCTAAACAGTAATGACTCCTAGGTGTGGCATAACAGCAACCACGTGGCCTGACACTAAGTCTGACTTCAACTCAATACGTTTTTTAGGTAAGGGAGCTGTAATACATCCACCCTCAAAACCTTGCAACATTGAAGATTCACAGGTGGCCAAACTTTAATCCAAATGTAATACACCTTCTAACAACACAGATTAAGCTGCCCCAGTACCTGCAAGATCTTGATAGGAACAGGATCGGTTTCAGGCTTCTACACATTTGGAACATGTTCCTCTCTAACATCAGATTGCTCAACCTAAGGTTTTAGACCTGTATTATTAATTTCATAATGCTTGCTAGAGAAAATATGTGCAATAAGCTGTATTTTCCTTTTTAGAGTATAACATATTAGAACATCCAGACAGTAACGCATTACAATAATCTAATCTTGAGGTAATAAAAGCATGAATAAGTTCTTCCGCATCATGCAGCGACATCATATTCCTTATTTTAGCAATCTTTCTAAGATGAAAATAATTATTATTAAATATTATTGAGTAATATTATCTACATGAGTTTCAAATAAAAGACCAGGGTCAATAGTTACTCCAAGGTCCTTTACTGCTGCACATGATGAAACTGAAACACCACCCAAACTACTACATAATCAGAAACCTTATTTCTAGATGCCTATTTCCGAGTTCAAGTTCTTCTGTCTTATCAGAGTTTAATAAGAGGAAGTTAGTAAGCATCCTGTCTATTGTCCTTTACACCAGTGTTTTCAATCTTTTTTGAGCCATGGCACATTTTTTACATTGAACAAATCTTGCAGCATGCCACAAACCAAAAATGTTACAAAATGACACTCTGTAGCTTAATACAGTATATGTAATCACAATATAGATTCTCAATTTGTCCTGTTTAGATGAACACACACAAAGCTCTTCCTCAACAAGCATCTCGTTTACAATGGCTTTGCAGGCATTTAGTATTAACGTCTCTGCCACAGTGTGGGACTTTTTTGATTTAGCTTTGAGTTCAGCAACTACGTAGCTAGCTTTGAGGGCTCTCTCATTTACCTTTGTGGCTTTTCTCATAAAAGAGAAGTTTTCACACAGGAGAACAAAATAGTCCATCGGCTTGTTTTGAAGTAATGGGTGTTTTGTTTGGAGATGGCGTTTAAGCTTGCTCGGCACTATGGCACTGTTGGACAGCTTCTCGACACACACCAAGCACAACGGATTCGGTGTCGTCACATCCCCTGTGAAAGTAAATCCGAACAAAAGATAGCTTTCACTGTATTGCCACAAGCTCACTGTCTTTGTTTTCTTTTGACCACCAATCATATTAGGGCCCTCATCTGTGTCAGAATTTTGTCCAGGTCCCAGTTCAGGGTTTGTATTTTTCCTTTTTAAAAACTTGCATGCATCACTAATTCTCTTGTCTCTAAGAATAATTAAGGCAATTAAGCCACCTACTGCCACTCTCTGATATGGTAGAGTATTACATTACTCTGCCAGTCACTACAGCCCAGACACTCGACAATGGCCAATGGTAATTGGATAATTTCCCACAGTACACCTGACAATCTCTCATGGAACACTAGTGTGCCACGGCACAGCGGTTGAAAATCACTGCTTTACACAATTCTCAGCTATATTACACTGGTGTCTCTCATCTGGCTTCGCTGATATATAGAACTGTGTATCATCAGCAATGTTACAATGAAAGCTAATACCATGTTCACAAGAAATATAATTCAATGAGTGCATATATAGAGAAAAAAGCAGCATGCCTAAAACCGAACCTTGTGGAACATCAAACTTAACATTAGAACATTTAGAGAAATCATCATTCACATCTACAAACAGTTAAATAATATTTAAACCAGGAGAGGGCTGTTCCCTTAACTCCAACAACATTTTCTAATCTGTCAAGGAAAATCGTATGATCAATAGTGTCAAAGGCTGCACTAAGGTCGATTAACACAAGCAGGGGGACGCAGTTTGTATTTTATTATTTATATACAGTACAGACCAAAAGTTTGGACACACCTTCTCATTCAATGAGTTTCCTTTCTTTTCATGACTAT
>JAQMYF010040099.1:0-13014 GCA_030014195.1 Neosilurus mollespiculum
GAGAGAGAGAGAGAGAGAGAGAGAGAGAGAGAGAGAGAGAGAGAGAGATGGGGGGAAGGGGGGTTGAAGTAAGCGATAACGATGAAAGAGTGGAAATAAGAGAATATGCGAAGAGAAGAACATGGCAGAGAAGAGAGAGAGAGAGAGAGAGAGAGAGAGAGAGAGAATGATACATGTATAACAGAAAGAGAATAAAAAGAGAGAATAAGAGGAAAGAGGTTGAGAAAGGAAGAAATAGGAAAACGGAAATAGAGATTGAGAAACAACAGCTGTCTGTCTGTCTGTGGTCCTGGGAGTTTGTGGGGTTTCTCTGACAGCTGCTCTCAGGGTCTTTCTGTGACACACACACATACACACACATACACAAGCTGGTCCCCAGTAAATCGAACTTTATTCTGGCAATCAATTGGCTGAAAGTGCATTGGACAGGATACAGTAATATAAAATAAACAATGTTTTTGTATATGTGTTATTTATATAATTATATATAATATTATTGTGAACTGTGTCAGTGTGTGAACATAGGGAAATCTGGGAAGAGCTTATTTATAACACACACACACACACACACACACACACACACACACACACACACCCTCCTCACAGCTCACAGTTACAGTCTCATAGCAAGGCTTTCTATAGCCAACACCTGCTCTGTACACACACACATACACACACAAACACACACACACACACACACACACACACAGAGAGAGAGAGAGAGAGAGAGAGAGAGAGAGGGACGGAATGACAGAACCAAAGTGTGAAAGCGAGTTGGATAAGTGGTTGTGTGTGGGTATGTAGAAGGTGTTATTAAGTGGGTTAAGAGTGTATGTGTGTGTGTGTGTGTGTGTGTGTGTGTTATAATGTCGGATGGAGATCAGTTCGATCCGTCTTTCTCTCCTGCACAACCATCAGCTCCGAAAAGCAGACTGCCTTCACGGAGGAAAAATGACAGAGATGGGTACCGTGTGTGTGTGTGTGTGTGTGTGTGTGTGTGTGCGTGTGTGTGCGTGAGATGAATTTAAACTGCACACTATCATAGTAACATATTCTCAACCGTAAACACTAACTAATGCATGGTTGTGGAATATTTACATTATGTGTATGTACACACACACATGTATATATATATATATATATATATATAGAGAGAGAGAGAGAGAGAGAGAGTATAAACTATTAATGTATTTAGTTTTATATTAGTTTATGGTTCATGTTTATGTAATCAAGACAAATCTATTCAGAACATCAATATTCATTCCATTCAATAATTTTCTAGGCCACTTAAACAGGATGAAATAAACTCCAATATCAATGTTTCCTTCATATATGTTAGTAAATTACAAAAATAAATAAATATGACTGTATAGTTAGCTTTATGTTAGCTAGCTAACCACACTGTTATGTATTTTACTTGTACATAATAAAAACACTGTGAATTTCAAAATAGGACAAAATCATCCCTAATGTTACAGTTTCACCTAAATCTCTTAATAACTTAAAAATCAATCTGTACAGTTAAAACGACTTTTTTCTAGCTAGCATGTAGAAAGAAAGAAATACACTGTAACCACAAATAAAATATTTATACTTGAATTTAAATTTTTACCTCAGATGTGTTGGTAAATTACTAAAAATTGCAATTTAGAAAGATTTCACATAACTGTTATACATCTTTGTAAGTTAAGACATACAGTAGTAACCTTGAAAATAAAATAAAAAACATTTATAATGTTAACACTTCTCTGTGTAGGTAAATTACTTTAAAAACTAAGTGTGCAATTAATACTATACATTGTTAGGTAGCTAGCAGTTAGTTATATTATTAATGTAGAGTAAATGCACTGTAACCATGGAAACAGGATAAAAATATGGTTAATAGTCATGTTTCTCTCAGATATGTTAAAAAAAAACAGTAAAATTATAAATTTGTTTGCTACCATGTACCCATTAAAACTAAATAAATTATTCTTAAATGTCATTATTTTCCTCAAATGTGAGAAAATTTCTAATAATAATAATAATAATAATAATAATATTAATAATATATTAATTCCTAATAATAATAATAATAATAATATTTCTATTCCTATCAGAAGAGGCACTTTCCAATTGGACTCGTTTAGTCCCTTGCTTTTCTGTCAGTCAATCCACTGAGCTTGTTGTTCACCAAGGAGGACAGGTACCACCATGGTCCACCTCAGCACAGATCCCCAACACCTCTTACACACCTCTTATATATGGATGATCTGGAGCTTCTTGCCAGTGGGGAATCTAACCTAAAAAGGCAGATTCAAGTCGTTGAGTCTGAGATTGGACAAATGCTACACGTTAAATCTGAAACATGGCAAGGTAGCTCAAGGAGGCTCAGTCAGGTTGGATGAGTAATTGAGCATCTCGTGGAAGGCCAAACCTACACGTACCTGGGTGAGACAAACTCCAGAACGCCCGCATCAAAGACAAGTTGTGGTCGGAGTACAAGTCATGGATAAGAAGATCTGCAGTCAAAGATATGGATGAAGTCGGCTGGTCTGAAGTGTGAAACAGAAGGCTTTCTGTTAGCTGCACAGGACCAGTCACTTCCAACCCGAAATCATCAACACCTTACTACTAATGAATTTGTAAATGACAGATGTCGTTTGTGTCATCAGTTCAGTGAGACTGTCCAGCATCTTGTCAGTGGATGCCTTGCTTTGGCACAGACAGCATACGTGAAGAGACATGATGGCGTGACATGTCACTCTATTACCACTTATGTCACGTCTGTGGCTTTGACTATCTATGGTACAATGCTGAACATGTCCAGGGCGTCATGGAAAATGATAGTTACAATCTTTTGTGGAACAGGCCCTTTTACAGCCTGCGCCACATCCAAGCCAAACAAACAAACAAACCTGATCTTGTTCTTTTTGAAAAAAAAAACAGTCAATTTATTTCTATTATCGAGTTTGCTGTCCCTTTTGACAGCAATGTGATTGACAAGATCCAGAGGAAGAATGGCAAGTATGCGGACCTCACTTTCGAAATGAAGCGCTTGCATCCCAGGTATGAGTTGTAAGACTCCCCACTGTTCTTTGTGCTTTGGCTCATGGGCCTCCTGACCTAATCAATCAGGTCAAGAGAATACCTAGATTCTCCACCGGGAATATAGCTCTTCTGGTATTGTGGGTGATGCAGAATGCTGCGATGTTGGGGAGTCTGCACATCCTCCGAAAGGTTTTTGGCGGGTTTGACTGAGCAGTGCTTCCTGGGAGCAATTCCCATTCGCTGCCTGGGCTGCGGAAAGGGAGGGCGAGGGTACCTGAGCTGATGAGCCCTTCGGTCCTTACTTTGCCAGGATCACCTGACCCCTCTCTGCTGCAAAAAAATTAACCTATAATAATAATAATAATAATAATAATAATAATGACAATGTTAATAATGATAATAATAATAATAATAATAACAATAATAGTGATGATAATAATAATAATAATAACAACAACAGCAATGTTAATAACAATATTAATAATAATAAAAATAATGATGACAACAATAATAATGATACTATTACTACTACTACTAATAATAATAAAAATCATAATGATAATAATAATAATAATAATAACAATAATAATAACAATAATAAAATATTATGATAATAACAATAATAATAACGATGATGACAATGTTAATAATAATATTAATAATATTAATTTAAAAATAATAAAAATAAATAATAATAATAAACAAAAATAATAATAATAATAAACAATAATAATAATAAAATCAAAAAATAATAATTAATATTACAATTTAGCTAGCATGTAGCTATGTACTTTATCTGTACTAGACACAGTAACCATGGAGATATGATGAAATGGTTTCAAATGTATGTTCCTCAGATGTGTTAGTAAACTGATTGAAAAATACTCCCATATAATTAAAGGTAAATAAAGTTGAGCTAGCTAACACATCACTGCCTTTATGTACAAAGTAAAGAAGAATCTCTGTTCAGATTTTTCTCTAAAATGTTGGCAAGTTACACATTTCTACATTTCAGATTATATTTTATCTCCCAGGTCAGTGTTATTACTTTCATCTGTACAGTGCAAAAGAAACAGTAACCATGGAAAGGGGACCTAATTATTTCTAATGTTTACATTTCCCTTTAATACCTTGATCAGACTGGAGAAATGAGAAAAAGAATTTTAAACATCAGCAACTTTTTCTCATAGTT
The DNA here is from genome assembly GCA_030014195.1 of Neosilurus mollespiculum. Lineage (NCBI taxonomy): Eukaryota > Metazoa > Chordata > Actinopteri > Siluriformes > Plotosidae > Neosilurus > Neosilurus mollespiculum. The sequence goes on from JAQMYF010040099.1 coordinate 4,223, forward strand.
TCTTCATAGTTTTTTTAATAGTTTTTAAAAATTCTCCGCCATGTTGATGTTATATTAATATTTATTTATTTTGGCTTTTATGTGTACAATATTCAGACACAGTTACCATGGAAACCAGGTTAAACAGGTTCCATTGTCAGTATTTTCACAGATGATGATGAAATACTAAATTCTAAATTCGAATTTAAATTAAAATGTAAGTAGCTAGCATGTAGCTGTTGTGCATATTGTTGTACAATGAAAAGGTGCAGTAAAATGAGACACCGATTGGGGGTTGGGGGGTGGGGTTTCTAAACTAGCTTTAGTGTACATAACCATTAGGAGATGATTATTTCGTACAGTGTGTTGTACACTCTAAAACTAGTTTTGAATTTAACTCCCGAACCACATGCATGCAAGCCGCTAACAGCGTGTGACATTAGGGCATAAAGGACCTCCAAGTAGGAAGTGGGAAATGAAAGATGACGTTATTCTCTGAGCTGCCCTCTGCTGGTGCCATTGTAATGCTTACTTGGGTCATGCGGGTTCCAACTGGTTTTGTGCTGGAGGGTCACATGTGTTATTTGTTTATTCTGAATAATTTAATCATATGAATAATGATACTAATTACAGTTTATTATTATATTCATTTATATGAGTGTATACTCTTATACAGTACGACAACATCATCCACTAAAACACCTCCTTACATTGCAAATAAATCATAATGCATACAGTATACTACTATACAATCATATTCTACTGTGCAAATAATCCTACAGTACATACATCAGAGCAGACCGGGACTCGAACCCAGGACCTTCTTACTGTAAGGCAGATGTGGTAAACGCTCATCACTGTGCTGCCCTCAGCTTTATTCAGTCTATATGAATTCCACTGGATTAAACGTTTATATTCACTAAGATATCTGTTCCTTACAGAAATGGACATAATGCCTTTAGAAGCTTCTGATTGGATAATTCTCCTAATTAGGACTTAAGTAGGAGTTCAGTAGTATAGTTGTGGGTGTAGATAAAGATCTGTAAGGTTTTGCGCTTGATATCAGGAGAAGGTCTATTTAAACGTAGCCACAATTTCAGGAAGGAGAGAATAACCCAGCGGAGTTCTACAGCATCATGTGTGAGTTCAGAGGCAGGAAGACGTCCTGATGAGGAAGGACGATCATTAAGAAAGACTGAAGTGTTTAAACGGTGACACTTTGGTCTTGTAGTTAGCACATCTGCTTCACAGCAAGTAGGTCAGTGGTTTGAGTCCCGGGCTCAGCGAGGGTTTCCTCTGGGTACTCTGGTTTCCTCCCACAGTCCAGACATGCACATTAGGCTAATGGGCTGTTCCAATTTGCCCTTAGATGTGAGTGTGAATGGTTGTGTGAGTGCTGCCATGCAATGGACTGGTAATCTGTTCAGGGTGTATCTTCTCCCAGTGATGGATGAGATAGGCTCCAGCCTCCCCGTGACCCTCATAGGATTAAGTAGTTCAGCGAGTGAATGAATGATTAAAGTTGTACAAATGTTGGGGTTAGATTTACTAACCAGTAAATATTCATTATCTCTAATGGTGTATGACTCTCAGTTGCCCCTGGGTCTTTCAGCAGGCTTACAATCCTGAATAGACCTGGAGAGTTGTAATAAAAACCTCTTAAAGACAGTAAAGTGAAAGGTTTGGAGAGTTGATGACAAAGTTCTGAGTAACTGAAGTGTAAGAGGGAATCACAGTGAGGAGAACCACAGACCTGTCCGAGCTCCTGCAGTTCTGAGAGGAGGAACCAGGGGGAACATTTACTGCAAACAATCAGGAGAAGATGACGTAATCAGAGGAAGGTGATGTAATCAGGAGATGATGATGTGATTAGAAGAAAGTGATGTGATTAGAATTCAATTCAATTCAGTTTTATTTGTGTAGCACTTATTACAATTGACATTGTCACAAAGTAGCTCTACATAGTAAAAGTAATTTAAAAAGAAATTTAAACATTTTTCTACAACCCCTACACATCCCTAATGAACAAACTTGCTGTGACAGTGACAAGGAAAAACTCCCTCAGTTGACACAAGGAAGAAACCTTCAGAGGAACCAGGCTCAAAAGGGAAACCCATCCTCATTTGGGTGAAGCCATAAAATACAAACCATATAAGAGAAACTTCATTAAAATCTAACATGTAGACCGGTTGGTTATACAACAACTGTAAGTCCTAAATAATTGCAGCAAGAGAGTTTATATCACCAGCAGTGAAAAGTCGTCCTCACAGTTGCTTAGTGCAGATCTAAGCCCATATGGATCTTCATCAGCAGGAGCGAGGGGCTTCTGAGATGAGAACTCCAGCCTCATAATTAGAAGATTATAGTTAGAAGAAGATTAGGAGATTATGTGATTAGGAGATGATGATGTGATTAGGAAAAGATGATGTGATTAGGAGATGATGTGATCAGATGATGTGAATAGGAGAAGATGTGATCAGATGATGTGAATAGGAGAAGATGTGGTGATTAGGAGATGATGTGATTAGGAGAAGATGTGATTAGGAGATGATGATGTGATCAGGAGATGATGGTGTAATTAGGAGATGATGATGTGATTAGGAGATGATGTGATCAGGAGATGATGGTGTAATCAGGAGATGATGATGTGATTAGGAGATGATGATGTGATCAAGAGTAGATGATGTGATTAGGAGATGATGTGATTAGGAGATAATGATGTGATTAGGAGAAGATGATGTGATTAGGAGAAGATGATGTGATTAGGAGATGATGTGACTGGAAGAAGATGTGATCAGGAGAAGATGGTGTGATCAGGAGATGATGTGATCAGGAGATGATGGTGTGATGAGGAGATGATGTGATTAGGAGAAGATGTGCTTAGGAAATGATGATGTGATCAGAAGATGATGTGATCTGGAGATGGTGATGTGATCAGGAGAAGATGATGTGATCAGGAGATGATATGATTAGGAAAAGATGTGCTTAGGAGATGATGATGTGAAAAGAAGATGATGATATGATTAGGAGATGATGGTGTGATTAGAAAATGATGATGTGATTAGGAGAAGATGTGCTTAGGAAATGATGATGTGATTAGAGGATGATGATGTGATTAAGAGATGATGGTGTGATTAGGAGATGATGATGTGATTAGAAGATGATGATGTGATTAAGAGATGATGGTGTGATTATGAGATGATGATGTGATTAGAAGATGATGTGATTCGGCGATGATGATGTGATCAGGAGAAGAGGATCTAATTAGGAGATGATGTGATTAGGAGATGATGTGATTAGGAGATGATGATGTGATCAGGAGAAGATGATGTGATCAGGAGATGATGTGATTAGGAGATGATGATATGATTAGATGATGTGATTAGAAGATGATGTGATTAGAAGATTATGTGATTAGGAGATGATTGTGTGATTAGGAGATGATTGTTTGATTAGGAGATGGTGATGTAATCAGGAAATGATGATGTGATTAGAAGATGATGTGATTAGGAGAAGATGTGCTTAGGAGATGATGTGATTAGGAGATGATGTGATAAGAAGATGATGTAATTAGAAGATGATGGTGTGATTAGGAGAAAATGTGATTAGACGATGATGATGTGATCAGGAGAAGTTGATGTGATTAGGAGATGATGTGATTAGGAGATGATTATGTGATCAGGAGATGTGATCAGAAGATGATGTGATTAGGAGATGATGATGTGATTAGAAGATGATGTGATTGGGAGATGATGATGTGATCAGGAGAAGATGATGTGATCAGGAGATGATGTGATTAAGAGATGATGATGTGATCAGGAGATGTGATTAGGAGTTGACGATGTGATCAGGAGGTGATGATGTGATTAGGAGAAGCTGTGATCAGATGATGGTGTGATCAGGAGATGATGATGTGATTAGAAGATGATGATCTGATTAGGAGAAGATGTGATCAGGAAATGATGGTGTGATCAGGAGATGATGATATTATTAGGAGATGATGATATTATTAGGAGATGATGATCTGATTAGGAGATGATGATGTGATTAGGAAATGATGATGTGCTTAGGAGATGATGATGTGATCAGAAGATAATGATCTGATTAGGAGAAGATGTGATCAGGAGATGATGGTGTGATCAGGAGATGATGATGTGCTTAGGAGAAGATGATGTGGTTAGGAGATGATGTAATAAGAAAATGATGATGTGATTAGGAGAAGATGATGTGATTAGAAGATGATGATGTGATCAGGTGATGATGTGATTAGGAGATGATGATATGATTAGGAGAAGATGTGCCTAGGAGATGATGATGTGATTAGAAGATGATGATATGATTAGGAGATGATGGTGTGATTAGGAAATGATGATGTGATTAGGAGAAGATGTGCTTAGAAGATGATGATGTGATTAGGAGATGATGATGTGATTAGAAGATGATGATGTGATTAGGAGATGATGTGATTCGGAGAAGATGTGATAAGAAGTTGATGTGATTAGGAGATGATGATGTGATTAGGAGATGATGATGTGATGATGTGATGAGAAGAAGATGATATAATTAGGAGAAGATGATGTGATCAGAAGATGATGATGTGATTGGTTGATGATGTGGTCAGGTGATGATGTGATTAGGAGAATATGATGTGATCAGGAGATGATGTGATTAGGAGAAGATGATGTGATCAGATGATGTGATTAGGAGATCATAATGTGATTAGGAGATGATGATTTGATTAGGAAATGATGTGATTAGGAGATGATGATGTGATCAGAAGATGATGTGATTGGGAGATGATGATGTGATGAGGAGAAGATGATGTGATTAGGAGATGATGATATCATTAGGAGATGATTATGTGATTTCAAGATGATGATGTGATTAGGAGATGATGTGATTAGGAGATGATGATGTGATTAGGAGATGATGTGATTAGGAGATGATGTGATTAGGAGATGATGATATGATCAGGAGATGATGATGTGATCAGGGGATTATGATGTGATTATGAGATGATGTGATTAGGAGATGATGTGATTACGAGATGATGATATGATCAGGAGATTATAATGTGATTAGGAGATGATGATGTGATTAGGAGATGATGTGAATTGAACATGATGTGATTAGGAGATGATGATGTAATTAGGAGATGATGATATGATCAGAAGATGATCTGATCAGGAGATGATGTGATTAGGAGATGATGATGTGATCACGAGATGATGATATGATTAGGAAATGATGATTTGATTAGGAGATGATGTGATTAGAAGATTATGATATGATGAGGAGATGATGTGATAAGGAGATAATGTGATCAGGAGATGATATGATTAGGAGATGATGATGTGATGAGGAGATGATGATGTGATGAGGAGAAGATGATGTGATTAGGAGATGATGATGTGATCAGGAGATGATGATTTGAGTTTGTGATGATGTGATCAGGCGATGATAATGTGATCAGGAGATGATGATTTGATTAGGAGAAGATGTTGTGATTAGGAGATGATGATGTGATTAGGAGATGATGATGTGATCAGGAGAAGATGTAATTAGGAGATGATGTAATTAGGAGATGATGATATGATTAGGAGATGATGTAATTAGGACATAATGATGTGATTAGGAGATGATGATGTAATGAGGAGAAAATGATGTGATTAGGAGATGATGATGTGATTGGGAGATGATGATTTGATTTGAAGATGATGTGATTAGGAGATGATGTGATCAGGGGATGATGATGTGATCAGGAGATGATGATGTGATTAGGAGATGATGTGATGGGGAGATGATGATGTGATTAGAAGATGATGATGTGATCAGGAGATGATTATTTGATTAGGAGATAATGTGATTAGGAGATGATGATGTGATCAGGAGATGATGATTTGATTAGGAGATAATGTAATTAGGAGATAATGATGTGATTAGGTGGTAATGATGATGTGAGAAGATGATGTGATTAGGAGATGATGATGTGATTAGGAGATGATGATTTGATTAGGAGATAATGTGATTCGGAGATGATAATGTGATGAAGTGATGATGATGTGATTAGGAGATGATGACGTGATCAGGAGATGATGATGTGATTAGGAAATAATGATGTGATGAGGAATAGATGATGTGATTAAGAGATGATGTGATCAGGAGATGATGGTGTGATTAGGAGATAATGATGTGATATGGAGATGCTGATGTGATCAGGAGATGATGATGATGTGATTAGGAGATGATGATGTGAGCAGGAGATGATGATTTGATTAGGAGATGATGTGATGAGGAGATGATGATGTGATCAGGAGATGTTATGATTAGGAGATGATGATTTGATTAGGAAATGATGTGATTAGGAGATGATGATGTGATCAGAAGATGATGTGATTGGGAGATGATAATGTGATGAGGAGATGATGATGTGATTAGGAGATGATGATGTGATTAGGAGATGATGATTTGATTAGGAGATGATGATTTGATTCGGAGATGATGTGATTAGGAGGTGATGATGTGATGATGAAGAGATGATGTGATTAGGAGATGATAATGTGATCAGGAGATGATGATGTGATCAGGAGATGATGATGTGATGAGGAGAAGATGATGTGATCAGGAGATGTTGTGATTAGGAGATGATGATTTGATTAGGAGATGATGATTTGATTCGGAGATGATGTGATTAGAAGGTGATGATGTGATGATGAAATGATGATGTGATTTGGAGATGATGTGATTAGGAGATGATAATGTGATCAGGAGATGATGATGTGATGAGGAGAAGATGATGTGATCAGGAGATGATGATGTAATTTGGAGATGATGATGTGATTAGGAGATGATGATGTGATCAGGAGATGATGATGTGATGAGGAGAAGATGATGTGATTAGGAGATGATGATGTGATGAGGAGATGAGTTGATTTGGAGATGATGTGATTAGGAGATGATGATTTGATCAGGAGATGATGATGTGATCAGGAGGTGATGATTTGATTAGGAGATGATGTCATTAGGAGATGATGATGTGATTAGAAGATGATGATGATGTGATTAGGAGATGATGTGATTAGGAGATGATGATGTGATTGGGAGATGATGATTTGATTAGGAGATGATGTCATTAGGACATGATGATGTGATAAGGAGATGATGATGTGATTAGGAAATGATGATGTGATTAGGAGAAGATGATGTGATCAGGAGATGATGTGCTTAGCAGATGATGATGTGATTAGGAGATGATGATGTGATTAGGAGAAGATGATGTGATCAGGAGATGATGTGATTAGGAGATGATAATGTGATCAGGAGATGATAATGTGATTAGGAAATGACGATGTGATTAGGAGATGATTTGATTAGAAGAAGATTTGAATTGAAGATGATGTGATCGGGAGAAGATGGTGTGATCAGGAGAATGATGATGTGATTAGGAGATGATGATGTGATCAGGAGATAATGATCTGTTTGGGAAATGATGATCTAATTAGGAGAAGATGTGATCAGAAGATGATGGTGTGATCATGAGATGATGATGATGTGATCAGGAGATGATGGTGTGATTAGGAGATGATGAGCTGATTAGGAGATGATGCGCTTAGGAGACGATGATGTGATCAGGAGACGATGATGATGTGATCAGGAGATGATGATTTGATTAGGAGATGGTGTGATTAGGAGATAATGATGTGATTAGGAGATGATGATTTGATTAGGAGATGATGATGTGATCAGGAGATGATGTGATGAGGAGACGATGATGTGATCAGGAGATGTGATTAGGAGATGATGATTTGATTAGGAGATGATGTGATTAGGAGATGATGATGTGATCAGGAGATAATGATGTGATTTGGAGATGATGATGTGATGATGAGATGATGATGTGATCAGGAGATGATGTGATTAGGAGATGATGATGTGATTAGGAAATGATGTAATTGGAAGATGATGATGTGATCAGGAGATGATGATGTGATCAGGAGATAATGATCTGATTGGGAGATGATGATATGATTAGGAGAAGATGTGATCAGAAGATGATGGTGTGATCAGGAGATGATGATGATGTGATCAGGAGATGATGATGTGATTAGGAGATGATGATCTGAGTAGGAGATGATGTGCTTAGGAGACGATGATGTGATCAGGAGATGATGATGATGTGATCAGGAGATTTTGATGTGATCAGGAGATGATGATTTGATTAGGAGATGATGTGATTAGGAGATGATGTGATTAGGAGATGATGATTTGATTAGGAGATGATGATGTGATTAGGAGATGATGTGATGACGAGATGATGATGTGATCAGGAGATGTTGTGATCAGGAAATGATGATTTGATTAGAAGATGATGTGATTAGGAGATGATGATGTGATCAGGAGATGATCATGTGATTAGGAGATGATGATGTGATGACGAGAAGATGATGTGATTAGGAGATGATGATATGATCAGGAGATGATGTGATCAGGAGATGATGATGTGATTAGGAGATGATGTAATTTGGAGATGATGATGTGATGAGGAGATGATGAGGTGTTTAGGAGATGATGATGTGATCAGGAGATGATGATGTGATGAAGAGAAGATGATGTGATTAGGAGATGATGATGTGATCAGGAGATGATGAGTTGATTAGGTGATGATGTGATTAGGAGAAAATGATGTGATTAGGAGATGATGATGTGATCAGGAGATGATGTGATTAGGAGATGTCATGTCATGTCATTTTCTGAACCGCTTAATCCTAATTAGGGTCGCAGGGAGGCTGGCGCCCATCTCAGCTGACTCTGGG
>JAQMYF010040100.1:5000-13007 GCA_030014195.1 Neosilurus mollespiculum
TTTGTCTATTTCTGTTTTTTGGAGTACAACACCTTAAGGCCCTCATAGACTCCAAAGCGGCAGGCAATTTCATGGACTTCACCTTGGCCAGGTCCCTCAGGGTCCCCACAGCTGTATGGAAGACTGTCTTCAACACAGCTATGGGCCACTATAAATACCAGATAATGCTGTTTGGGCTCACTAATGCCCCTGTAGTTTTCGAGGACCTGATTAATGATGTCCTTTGGGACTTTCTGAACAAATTTGTTTTTGTTTACTTGGAGGACATTTTGATTTTTTTCTAAATCTCTCCATGTCCATGTATCCCATGTCCACCTAGTTCTTGAACAGTTGCTAAAGAACCATTTGTTTGTCAAACCTGAGAAATGTGTGTTCCATATGTCAGTGGTCACTTTTCTTGGGTTCATCATTAACAAGGGGAGCATCCAGATGGACCCCAAAAGAGCCAAGGAAGTTATGGAGTGGCCCCAACCATGGTCTGTCAAGGAAGTGCAATGGGCTTTGCAAAGTTCTACAGAAAGTTCATCCATAACTTCAGTTCAATTGCCACTCTACTCTCAGCCCTCACAAAAGGAAGGTCATCTATCATTGTTTGGACCAACAAGGCAGATCAAGCCTTCCAGGAACTCAAGCACCAGTTCACCTCTGCCCCTGTCCTGATCCTTCCATACCCTATCTAGATGTTCATTGTGGAAGTTGATACCTCAGACCTTGGGGTAGGTGCTGTTCTGTCCCAGAGAGGACCTGACAACAGAATCCACCCTTGTGCCTTTTTCCCACTGCTAATCATCCTCTGAATGGAATTATGATGAAGGAGAAAGGGAGTTGCTGGCCATCAAAATGGCAAGTGACAAATGAATGCACTTGTTGGAAGGGTCGAACATCCCTTTTTAGAATGGACTGACCATTAGAACTTGCAGTACATCCAGCAAGCCAAACGCCTCAATTCATGTCAGGCTCGGTGAGCTCCATTCTTCAATTGTTTCCAGTTCTCCCTGTCATACCGACCAGGGTCCAAAAATCTGAAGCCAGATGCCCTGACCTGAGCTTTTCCTAGAGATCACACCAACTCCACAGAAGGACCTATTCTCCCTGTGTCAATCCTGGCTCCTGTTCAATGGGGTATAGAGACTTTGGTCCAACAGGCCTTGAGGAATGATTCCAATCCAAGGAGGAGGGACCTGTGGGGGTGTTGTTTGTTCCTGTTTCTGTTCATTCCCCAGTTTTGCAGTCGGGCCACTCCTCCCAGCTCACCTGTCACCCTGTAGCCAACTGGACCCTGGAGTTCATGCAAAGGCACTTTTGGTGGCCTAGTATGCGGGAGGATGTGTGAGCTTTTGTCTCAGCCTGCCTGACCTGCATGCAGAACAGGGACTCCCACCTCTGTCCCCAAGCTTTGCTCCATCCCTTGTTCATTCCATGAAGACTGTGGTCCCATATCTCACTAGATTTCATTACCAGACTGCCAGCATTGCAAGGTAACACAGTTATCTTACTCATTGTTGACTGTTTTTCTAAGCATTTTTCTAAGCCTTTTCTTGCCTCTGCCCAAGCTCCCCACTGCTAAAGAAACTGCTGAACTAATATGTTCCCATGTCTTCCTAGTTTTTGGTCTACCTCTAAATGTCGTGTCAGGTCAGGGTCCCCAATTCATTCACGTTTCTGGCAGGCATTCTGCAAGCTGTTTGGGGTGACAGCAAGTCTGTCCTCTGGTTTCCACCATTAGTCCAATAGCCAAGCTGAGCACATCAACCAGGTCCTGGAGTCCATCCGCCGTTGCTTCGTCACATCCAACCGCCACTTTTTGGTCTACCCACCTCCCCTGGGCAGAGTATGCACTAAACACCTTGCGCTCCTCTTCAACAGGGCTGTTCCAGGACCCATAATCTGATGCCGGGGTCCCTTCAGATAAGCAATTTGTAAAGCGTTGCCAGCAGGTCTGGAGGAGGGTCTGAAACAATCTCCAGCGGACTTCTCGACACACCAGAAACAGGCCAAATGGAGACATAGACTGGCAGCCACCTTCCACACAGGCCGAAGAGTGTGGCTCTCCACCAGGGATCTGCCTCTTAAGGTGGATGAGTGATTGTAGAAGTTACGGTTCTAACAGATGGCGCTGGTAACTGAGTTTACATCAGATTGGGTTATTCCGGGAGCAGAGTGGTGCCAAGAGTTTTTGTAAAATTCATCTCATGTCAGTAACCAGTGTGACCAGTTGTGCTGGATGTTGCTCTGAAGAATCAGTCAGCTTACTGATTTGTTTTATATTTCTTTGTTGGCTTGAGGGTATTAAAGAAATGTGACCCTATTAACACTGTCTATTCTGCCATGACTTTTATTCCACACTGAGCTCTTCTATTTCTCTCCAGATACTCAAGGATGCTAAAATATATAAACATAACATGACTGTAAAACTGATAGCTAATTTATGTCACCTGTGTCTTATTTGCCCTGTTGAATTTAAGCACTTGTTTCCACACTTGTTTTTTTCAGTCTTTGAGCTTACACTGTGAGTATTCCTTGTGGTTTCACTGTGCTCTGTGTTCTAGTTTTTTGTTTTTACTTCTGCTGTCCTTATGTACTTTTTAAATCCTTACAGCCTTTTTGAAAAGAAAAGTATTTTTGTGTCCACCTTTGCTTTTCCCCCGTGTTTTTACTGCCCTTTTGAAAAATACTTTGGTTGAGCCTGTTTGTATATTTTTTTTGTTCTTCTGAATAAACAACCTAAAATTCACCTTTGTGACTGCCTCTGCTTTTGAACCCTCCACCTTGTGCCCAGTGCACTCAATTGAGTAACAGACTCTTGATCCAGAGACCTGGGTTCTAATCCTGGTCTACACCTGACAGAAAGACTGAACCAAAAGATATGGATCCAGCAGGGGCTGAAGCATCCAGTACCTCAACCATTGCAGAGGTGGCAGCCCTATCTAGCGATGAGGCCTCAGTTCTGTGGCATGAGGCTGTACTCTGCAGGGTATGCAGGATTACTTAAAGTCTGGTATAACCAGACTTTAAGTAATCCTGCATACCCTGCAGAGGCTAGCGACAAACCTGCACACTCCTACAACCACCCCTTCTGCTTCACCTACAGCTCCAGCTCCTGTGCCCACAAGAGACCCATGCCTTCCCTCCTCTTTGTTCCTGACAAATCGCTCCTAAGTGACTTATATAATCATCTTGCTCACCGTAAAGGCCCTAGCTTGGGCCACTTCTGTGTGGGAGGAGCAGCCGCCATATTGTGCCAATTATCAACTGTTTGTGCAGGAGTTCAGAAGAGTGTTTGACTACCCCATCACTAGCCGAGAATCCGTCAAGCAGCTGTACAGACATAAGTAGGGTCCTGGAACTGTGGCAGACTATGCTATCCAGTTTAGGACCCTGGGCTGCAGTAGCCACTGGAACCAAGAGGCCTTAATGGTATCTTTCCAACAAGGCCTTACTGAGCAAATAATTGGCAGTAAAGGAAGATGCCGATAACCTTGAAACCCTCATAGAAATGGCTGTTCAGCTGGACAACCACTTGAGAGAGCAGGCTTTTGCCCACACAGTCACAAGGGGTCTCCCCCTCATCTCTTGAGGGACCTGTCTTTCCTTGGCAGAAAGGGAACGCCGAATGAGGGGAAGATTATGTTTGTATTGTGGCCATTTTCATAACTCTTGCCCAGAGCTTTTGGGAAAGTCCAAACTCCATCCAGCAAAGGGAGGGCTGTAACTGGTGCTACTTTTCCTCCCACTTGCTCTAATCCTTGCCAGCTTTGTCTATTTCTGTTTTTTGGAGTACAACACCTTAAGGCCCTCATAGACTCCAAAGCGGCAGGCAATTTCATGGACTTCACCTTGGCCAGGTCCCTCAGGGTCCCCACAGCTGTATGGAAGACTGTCTTCAACACAGCTATGGGCCACTATAAATACCAGATAATGCTGTTTGGGCTCACTAATGCCCCTGTAGTTTTCGAGGACCTGATTAATGATGTCCTTTGGGACTTTCTGAACAAATTTGTTTTTGTTTACTTGGAGGACATTTTGATTTTTTTCTAAATCTCTCCATGTCCATGTATCCCATGTCCACCTAGTTCTTGAACAGTTGCTAAAGAACCATTTGTTTGTCAAACCTGAGAAATGTGTGTTCCATATGTCAGTGGTCACTTTTCTTGGGTTCATCATTAACAAGGGGAGCATCCAGATGGACCCCAAAAGAGCCAAGGAAGTTATGGAGTGGCCCCAACCATGGTCTGTCAAGGAAGTGCAATGGGCTTTGCAAAGTTCTACAGAAAGTTCATCCATAACTTCAGTTCAATTGCCACTCTACTCTCAGCCCTCACAAAAGGAAGGTCATCTATCATTGTTTGGACCAACAAGGCAGATCAAGCCTTCCAGGAACTCAAGCACCAGTTCACCTCTGCCCCTGTCCTGATCCTTCCATACCCTATCTAGATGTTCATTGTGGAAGTTGATACCTCAGACCTTGGGGTAGGTGCTGTTCTGTCCCAGAGAGGACCTGACAACAGAATCCACCCTTGTGCCTTTTTCCCACTGCTAATCATCCTCTGAATGGAATTATGATGAAGGAGAAAGGGAGTTGCTGGCCATCAAAATGGCAAGTGACAAATGAATGCACTTGTTGGAAGGGTCGAACATCCCTTTTTAGAATGGACTGACCATTAGAACTTGCAGTACATCCAGCAAGCCAAACGCCTCAATTCATGTCAGGCTCGGTGAGCTCCATTCTTCAATTGTTTCCAGTTCTCCCTGTCATACCGACCAGGGTCCAAAAATCTGAAGCCAGATGCCCTGACCTGAGCTTTTCCTAGAGATCACACCAACTCCACAGAAGGACCTATTCTCCCTGTGTCAATCCTGGCTCCTGTTCAATGGGGTATAGAGACTTTGGTCCAACAGGCCTTGAGGAATGATTCCAATCCAAGGAGGAGGGACCTGTGGGGGTGTTGTTTGTTCCTGTTTCTGTTCATTCCCCAGTTTTGCAGTCGGGCCACTCCTCCCAGCTCACCTGTCACCCTGTAGCCAACTGGACCCTGGAGTTCATGCAAAGGCACTTTTGGTGGCCTAGTATGCGGGAGGATGTGTGAGCTTTTGTCTCAGCCTGCCTGACCTGCATGCAGAACAGGGACTCCCACCTCTGTCCCCAAGCTTTGCTCCATCCCTTGTTCATTCCATGAAGACTGTGGTCCCATATCTCACTAGATTTCATTACCAGACTGCCAGCATTGCAAGGTAACACAGTTATCTTACTCATTGTTGACTGTTTTTCTAAGCATTTTTCTAAGCCTTTTCTTGCCTCTGCCCAAGCTCCCCACTGCTAAAGAAACTGCTGAACTAATATGTTCCCATGTCTTCCTAGTTTTTGGTCTACCTCTAAATGTCGTGTCAGGTCAGGGTCCCCAATTCATTCACGTTTCTGGCAGGCATTCTGCAAGCTGTTTGGGGTGACAGCAAGTCTGTCCTCTGGTTTCCACCATTAGTCCAATAGCCAAGCTGAGCACATCAACCAGGTCCTGGAGTCCATCCGCCGTTGCTTCGTCACATCCAACCGCCACTTTTTGGTCTACCCACCTCCCCTGGGCAGAGTATGCACTAAACACCTTGCGCTCCTCTTCAACAGGGCTGTTCCAGGACCCATAATCTGATGCCGGGGTCCCTTCAGATAAGCAATTTGTAAAGCGTTGCCAGCAGGTCTGGAGGAGGGTCTGAAACAATCTCCAGCGGACTTCTCGACACACCAGAAACAGGCCAAATGGAGACATAGACTGGCAGCCACCTTCCACACAGGCCGAAGAGTGTGGCTCTCCACCAGGGATCTGCCTCTTAAGGTGGAGTCATGCACTTTGTGGGCCCATTCAAGGTGGTTCAGAGGATCAACCCTGTGGCCTACTGCCTCCAACTGCCACCCTCTATGAAGATCCACCCTACCTTTCATGTATCCCTGTGGCCTCTTGCCCACTAGCCTCCACCTCTAAACCCCCTTTTCCTCCCTGGGTTATTGACACTCAGCCCGCATCAGCTGCGTTCTGGACTCCCGTAAGCTTCAAGGAGGCAGATTACAGTATTTGGTTGATTGCGAGGGTTATGGACCAGAGGAACACTTGTGGGTCCCAGCCTGGGATATCCTGGACAAGGCCCTCCTTTGGACTTCTATGTTCAGCATCTGGATGGAACATTAACTGGAAGTTTATTCCATAACTGTGGGGCTTTGTTAGAGAAAGCTCTGCCCCCAGCAGTAGCCCTCAGTATTCGAGGTATCACTAAGCAGCCTGCACCTTTTGATCTAAGTGGGCGAGCTGGATCATAAACAACAAGAAGTTCGCTAAATAATATGGTGCAAGACCATTAAGGGCCAAATCTACTAAGATCCCAATTGCATGTACTCATTTGCATGCGCAATCTAGAATTTTGCGTGTCAGGTGGAACCATGGCTTGAGGATGATTTACTAAGAGTGATTGTGTAAATGACAACAAGTGAAAATGTGTTGGAGACACGCCCTTTAAAATGAGGGTTTTCGTTTTTCATGTTTTGAACCATTGTGAGTTTGGGGCACAAAAGGAAATTCGACCCTACATAATTAGAGGTGTTGGTAGATGAAGCCAATAAACACAAATGATCTACAGCAAAGAAATCTGACGATCACACAAAGGAACGCTGGGAGAAAATCTGAAAAAGTAAATGCTGATGGTAAAACAATGCAAACAGTGGATGAAGTGAAAAGAAGACATCAAGACATCAGAAGAAGAACAAAAGAAAAATTGGCGTATAATAAAACATCGGCAAATAAAACAGATCAGGGCGCAGTGAATGAGATGCCTCTGACCAGCATGGAGGAGCAGGTACAGCTGGCGATCTGCAAAGAGACACAAGTCACTGAAATTGCCGGGATTGACACACTTGACCTAATAGCAGAACAAGGTAGGCACACAGTAACACACATTTTTCTGAAAAGATATTTATTTAATAAATGAAAAATTAATGTACCTCCTGTGGCAAACATTTTGCAATCATTCATTCATTCATCTTCTTCCGCTTCTTCCGGGGTAAGGTCGCGGGGCAACCTACGCAGTGAGGTCCAGAAATCCCTCTTCCCAGCCACTTCCTCCAGCTCTTCCGGGGGGACACCAAGGCATTCCCAGACCAGCCGAGAGACGTAGTCCCTCCAACGTGTTCTGGGTCGGCCTCAGGGTCTCTTCCCGGTTGGACATGCCCAAAACACCACACCAGGGAGGCGTTCGGGAGGCATTCTAATCAGAAGCCCGAGCCACCTCAACTGGCTCCTCTCAACACGAAGAAGCAGCGGTTCTACTCCGAGTTCCTCCTGAATGACAGAACTTCTCACCCTATCTCTGAGGGAGAGACCTGCCACCCTGCGAAGGAAGCTTATTTCAACTGCTTGTATTTGTGATCTCGTTCTTTTGGTCACTACCCAAAGCTCTTTTGCAGTCATTCAAGTCACATTTTTTATATGTATACGTATAACTCCATCAGAAGTTCAGCCACCTCCCTCAAATCCCCCCAAAGCAGCTACCACCCCTGCAGATCCTCGAAAGGGTCCAGAGGACATTGATCTGGAGTTGCTGTGGAAACAAAAGAAGCAGTCTGCAGCCCTTCAGATGGACAGACATCTGCACGGGATATGCGCACAGTGTCATCTTTAGCAGTCATGCATGACACTCAGGCCATTGCCACATACTGCAGACAGATTGTCAGCGCAGTATCTGCCCTGATGATGGCCGTCAATTCTGTAACAAGAGGACTACAGGCAATGACGGCGCTCCAGCCAGATGTCAAAGCAGTCTGACCAAGTCCTTCAGCAACAGCTCGGCAGCTGCGGACCGGAGAGGGAGGAGAGGTGCACACGGCAGGCAAGTTCAACCTGCGAAGAAGGAAACAAGCAACAATAGGAAACAATAGGCCTTTTAAATTAAAGAGGGAAATAAAACACACAATTGTCACATTTAAGTTTTCTTACACTGCTGTGAATATTTATTTTGTGTAAAAAA
>JAQMYF010040101.1:0-12983 GCA_030014195.1 Neosilurus mollespiculum
CCAGAGGGGCAATCAGACATGATCTGTCTTTTATCGACACACACACACACACACACACACACACACACACACACACACACACACACAATACACAAAGCACATAAATACACACAGAGAGAAATAAACCTGCATAAGTGCTATATTCAAAACAGAATTATTTTCTTCTTTTATTTATTAATTAATTTATTTATTTATATACCCAGAAGACTACAGGCAGCTGTTTGAATTTTTTTCCCAAAGAGATGATTTCTGCCTGCATGATTGCATACGGAGTTTACAGTGTGTTTTATACACTCATTTCCAAAGTGTTTCTTCCTCAGACAGATTTTTTTTCCAGATTTCTACACAAATAATAACCAAAAAAATAAATAAATAAAATTCAGCTGATGAAGAAGAAATTATTACTGAGAATAATAAAATCAGACGCTAATGCCTGCAGGAGTTCTGCCACAATGCGGTGCCATTAACATTTCATCCAAGATATGAAAATAAACATGAAGCTACTCATATAAAGTACAAACATTCACCGTCCAATCAGGTCGCACTTTCATAATTCATCAACCAATCTGATAGCACGTTCCTCATTCCCGTCCAATCAGATCGCACTTCTCTCATTCATCATCCAATCAGATCGCACTCTCTTCATTCCTGCCCAATCAGGTACCATGTTCCATATAACTGTCCAATCAGATTGCACTTCTCTCATTTATCATCCTGTTAGATAGCACTCTCCTCATTTGTGTCCAATCAGGTAGCATGTTCCTTATTACCGTCCAATCAGGTTGCACCTTTCAAATTCAACTTCCAGTTATGTAGCACTTTCCTCATTACTGTCTAATGAGGTTGCACTTTTCTCATTCAACATCCAATCAGACTTTCTTAGCAACAGATCTCAGAACTTCAGGAATGGAGACCACATCTCCTCCACTCTCGCCCTGAACACCGGAACACCACAGGGGTGTGTTCTCAGCCCCCTCCTTTTTTCCCTCTTTACACACGACTGTTCTCCCATTCACACCAGCAACACCATCGTTGAATTCGTCATAGGGCTGATAACAGATAATGAGGAGTCAGCCTACAGGAAGGAGGTCGGGCATCTGCAGCGATGGTGTGACATAACCTGGACCTTAACACATCCAAGACAAAGGAGATGATAATGGACTTTAGGAGATCTAAACAAACTGAGCAGTCTACCCTCTATATTGATGGAGGAGAGGTAGAGAGGGTGGAGTGCTTCAAGTTTCTTGGAGTCCACATCTCTGCTGACTTCACCTGGACCACAAGCATCTCTCACCAGGTGGGGAAAGTACAACAAAGGATGTGGGCAGTAGGTCAGAAAGCTCTGACAAACCCGCCTACCCGACCCCTACTGACAAACTTTTACAGCTCCGCCATTGTGAGCCTCCTGACCTACTGCTTTACATTGTGGTTCAGCAGCTGTACTGCAGAGGACAGGAAGGCCCTGCAGCAGGGAGTGAGGATGGCAGAGTAGGTAACTGGAACTACACTACCCCTCTCAGTGACATTTGCACAGGCGTACTTCAGAGGAGAGCCAGTGGAATTATCAGGGACCCCCCTTTTCTCCCCTCTCCCTTCCGGAAAAAAAGGTACAGGACACTAAAAACAAAAACACCAAGGTGTTTACACAAAGGTGTATACCATACTCCTTTGATATATCATTCACCCTTCTGTGTATGTATATACGTGGATACATGTATTTGTGTGAATGTGTGATAGATATAGATATACGTCTGTAAATGTGTAAATATGTGGATAGATGTATATACGGGATATATGTAAATTCATGTGTCCATATGTGTACATATAGATGTGTGTATATATGCGTATGTAGGTATACGCACATATATAGCTTAGTGTAGTTACCTTAGTTGTCTTTTGTGCACTTTTTTTAATAATTTCTGCTAAACAGAGAGCTGCTAAACTGACTTTCATTGTTCATGCAACAGTTGGCAAAAAAGATCTCTTTATCTTTATCAGGTAGCACTTTCCTCATTTATCGTCCAATAAACCACCACTTTCCTCATTCAACATCCAATCAGGTTGCACTTTTCTTATTCAAAATCCAGTCAGGTAGCACTTCCATCTTTTCTGTCCAGTCAGGAAACACTTTCATTATTCTTGTCCAATCAGGTAGCACTTTTATCATTCACCATACAATCAGGTAGAACATTTATTATTTACCATCCAATCACCACTTTCCACACTGACAATCCAATCATTCAGCAGTCTGCACATTCACTGTCCAATCAAGTAGCACTTTCATTAAACACTGTCCAATCAGGTTGCTCTTTTATCATTCACCTTCAAATCAGGTAGCATGTTCCTCATGAGCCAATCAGGTGGCACTTGTCATGAAACACAGTGTGCATATTTGGTGTACTGGTGGGAGTGCCACTAAAATCAGGCATTGTGGCAGAGAGGATGTGGATGTGGATATTAGCATGCATGCAAGGAACAATGCTGCTAACCCTAAACGTCCCAAACGTTATTTTACAAAATGAAGCTTAATATTGTGGAAATCAAATGCATAATTGTAATAGTTTGTAATTTTATGCACAGCATAAATTTGTGGGTTTAATTGCATGTAATTGCCCTCTTAGGCTTTGTAAGGTCATTAAAAAAAATCATTAAGAAGGAATAAAAATATCAATATCTAATGCTGGAAGCCTGCGTCTAAAATCACTCAGCTTTCTGTGAACACCACAACAACTTAATGAATCTGCACACGGCTTTGGATTCAGAGGAAAAAGAAAAAAGAAATACTGTTGCGTGAATGCGATGTGCGTAAAGGTAACGTGTAGAAGAAAAAACCCTCGAGCTCAGAGATATTCCGAATACACACAGTGACTTCTGAGTCTACGCTCTCTACATTCTCCTCATTCATTTCTTTTATTTATCCATTCTCTGCGTTAAGACAGAAATAAACTGTACGGTAAATAAAGAAAAAAAAATCTCATGGGGATTCGGATCAAAATCACACGGCTTTACAAAGGACTGTGTGTTGCACTGCATGTGCTCTTCAACATACGCACAGGAACTAGAAATAAACAGGAAGTAAGAATTAGGAATAAACCCAAACAAGAGATGTGAGATAAACAATAAACTATAAATGAACTATAAACAAACTACAAACTAGTAACTGGGAATTAAGAGGAATTAGAAATAAACAGGAAAATTAAACTGGGAATAAACAGGAATTACAAACTGGGAGGTGGGGGGGCAGGAATTATAAACTGGAAAAAAAAAGGAATTATAAACTGGGAATAAACAGGAATTACAAACTGGGAATAAAAAGGAAGTACAAACTGGGAATAAACAGGAATTATAAACTGGGAATAAACAGAAAGTACAAACTGGGAATAAACAGAAATTATAAACTGGGTATAAACAGGAATTACAAACTGGGAATAAACAGAAAGTACAAACTGGGAATAACCAGAAAGTACAAACTGGGAATAACCAGGAATTATAAACTGGGAATAAATAAGAACTATGAAATTAACTAGGAATAAACAAGAATTACAAACTTGGGGGGGGGGGGATTATAAACTGGGAATAAACAGGAAGTAGTACAAACTGAGAATAAACAGGAATTACAAACTGGGAATAAACAGGAATTATAAACTGGGAATAAACAGAAAGTACAGACTGGGAATAAATAGGAATTATAAACTGGGAATAAACAGGAACTATAAAATTGGAATAAATAAGAAATTACTAACTGGGAATAAACATGAATTACAAAGTGGGAACAGTACAAACAGGAACTAAGAATTAACAATATCTATAAACTAGGAATAAAAATAAACTAGAAATAAACAGGAAGTATAAATATGCAGGGCGAATAGACTAGGATTAATAATGAACTAGAAATGAAAACAAATCAAGAACTAGGATTAGATCAGGATAAGAAAATTGTAAAAGTTTAAATTAAAAATCAGTTAGAAACCAATGTATTGACCTGAACTTAAACAGTAATTGTCTATAATAAAAAAAAAAAGAAAAGAAAAAAGAAAAGAAAAATTAAATACTAGAAATAATTCAATAACTAGAAATCAGGAATAAAATAGAAACAAACATTTGATTTTATAATAAACAATAAGAATAAGACAATTTAAAATTATCTGCACAAAGAACACACACCGACACACACCGACACACACACCGACACACACACACACACACACACACACACACACACACGAAGTAAGGCAACTCCCCAAAGACCGGCGCTAACCATGATCCTGGACACGCCTGAGGTGAAAGAGGAAATAAAGGGAAACAGGAAGTAGTGATGGGATTCTGTGACAGAAGGTCAGGAGGTTGTCATGAAGAATTTAGACATCATCTAATATTGTGAGCATCATGGTGCGTTTATTGTTTTCTGTGTGTGTGTGTGTGTGTGTGTGTGTGTGTGTGTGTGAGAGTCAGGATTTAAAATGGCTGCCGTATTAATTCTCTTGTTAAACTCAGTGAGTTAATGGTGTTAATGTGTTATTGTGCTGTACTGCAAGACGTGTCTGTAGGTGTAACACTGATGAACCAGAGGTGACTCGACTTATTGCACTCCACAAACTAGTGCTTTTCAGGTTATTTTAAACTAATGTACAGTGAAGCAGACTTGCCCTCTAGCGATGCTACCATTTCTGTCTCCGGCTGCCTCTCTGTCTGCCTGTTTATCGTAACCTTCCAATCACCTGCATGAAAATTCAAACCCTCTGCCACAGTACTTTTAGTCAATAACTGGGGTCAAAGCACAGGCACAGACAACTGCCGTAGGCGTATTTATTACCATTTTCCTGAAAATAGACACGCAACAGTCAAAACCAGAAACCAACCAGAACCAGGAATAAACTTTAAAATTCACATAAACTTGCTTGAAAATGGATGAAGATCTCGAATCCGCACCAGAAAAGAATGATAAACAGGGATTACGGTAAAAGAAAAAAAGGAATAAATAGAATCTAGAAAAGATAGAAAAAAAATACACTGTCTATAAACTTGGACTGGGATGGAGCTCGGAATACACACAAAAAATAAAGGATCCTTAAAAACGAATAGTGGATTCTTTCGGCGAGCCATTAAAGGGTACCTGTGATGAATTTGTATTACTAGCTCTTTAAAACGATCATGTATGACATCAGGGGTTCCGTCACGCAATGTCAGTCCTCGCTTCTTGTCAGGTACGCACAAAAACGTGCAGAAAGCGCGGAAAACATATAACATAACATAACATAACATAACATAGGCACACGCAATTCGGTCGTTGGCGAAGATCACTTCAATCCGACCGGCTATCATCGTGACCTCCAGACAGAACTTGGCACGAAGCCCAAGGTTTTATGTATAAAACCGGACGCTGTTCCTACGGAATTCCTTTATAAATAGCTGAAGGATGATGATGGACGGGAGCAGCGCCTCGCTGGACAACCCGACCCAATGAGTTCACGTCACTTCCGGGAAGTTTCCGCATTGGTTCAGCCCTCGCTAGTAATCCACAGGGTAAAATTGCCCAGTATAGTGCTTTTTATGGTCATTTATGATAAAATAAGCTCTCTAAGGATGACCGGTACTCTTTAATCCTACTGTTAGGGTCACAGCGAGGCTGGAGCCTATCTCAGCCTACACTCTGCAAAGGCAGGGTGCACCCTGAACAGCTCACCAGATCATCGCAGGGCCAACCATTTACACTCACACTCACACCTCAGGGCAATTTGGAACAGCCAACTAGCCTCATGTGCATGTCTTTGGACTGTAGGAGGAAACCAGTGTACCATGAGGAAAACCCATGCAAGCACGGGGAGAGCATGCAAACACCACACAGAGATGCCCTTGCTGAGCCTGGGACTCAAACCCAGGACCTTCTTGCTGTGAGGCGGACATGTAACCAGTACTATACCATGCCACCCTAGTTAAGACTAACTAAATAAATGCAGAAAACACAGAACAGAAACAAACACATGACCTATGATGGTGTCTCTGATCCAGGAAGTAGTTGTAATGTAATATAACAGAAGGTCAGGAGGTTGTCATGAAGAATTTAGATATCAACTTCTATTATGTGTGTGTGTGTGTGTGTGTGTGTATGTGTGTGTGTGAAAGAGAGAGAGAGAGAGAGAGAGAGAGAGAGAGAGAGAGAGAGAGAGAGAGAGAGATGCCAAAACACAAGTGTCTTTAAACCACTCCCAACCTGAGAATCTTGATGATGCCAAAACTTGAACACTTTTCTTAGGCATGCAATCATATTTTCAGCTTGGGCAAACCAGATCATCTTGGTATTCAGGGTATTAGACTTTTGTGCACTCCTTAATTAGTGGATTGTTCAACATTTTTTTTTAACTTTATCTGTCCCGCTGAAATTTGTCCTCATATTTGAGTCACAAAGACTATAGTCACAAAGACTATATAAGTTCAGTACACACCATTGTAAACACCACTCATTTAAAGCATTCCCATTCCAGTACTGGAATAACTTGGCGTAAAACATGTTTAAAATAGGTATATGACTTTACAGTATTATTTATGCAGTATTACTGTGTATTTGATGGAACTGGTATTGTTTTGCTAGACTTAGTAATAGCAGACGATCCCAGGAGAGGGGAGCAGATGGTACAGGCTGATTCACCCCCTGGGGTCATTGCTCCATGTTCAGAGACACAGGAAAAAAGCATAGACAGAGAGATTCCTTGCTGAGTCTAGTACTCTCTCCAACTGACATAATGTTTTCCTGTGGTGCCAGATCATTAAGTCATCTGTTTAAAATAAGGACCATTTCATTGCAAAGAAAGGGTCATTTCAGTGCACTTAAAATTTATCTTGTCAAACATCATTATTTGCATCTAATAATTCTGAATTCCAGCAGCATATTCATAGCAGCATTAACATTCGTATTAATGTGTTTTTTATGACTATTATTTCTGAGCATGAATATTGTCAGTGCAATCGGATGTGTGAATCTGAAATCATAGCTTAATCCATTGTGAATAATGTTGAGTGCTTTGTTTTGCCTAGGACAAGGGTTTGTGTATAACACCTAGAGTGAGAATGATTTCAGGGTCTCGCGTTGTTTGCTAGTGCACATGTCTGGTCATGTGAGCTATTACAATGAGACATGATGTCATTCAGTCTGCAGTCATCTTCCTTTTTTTTAATCTGAAGATCAAACCAGAAGATAAGATTATTGTATTTCGAATAACTTCTACACCATATTGTGCTGACTGTTGATTTAATACAAACAGTCAATATTAGTTCTTCAACCAATAATGTATTTCATGTTGCTCTAAAATAACATGGTGGATATTGAAAACACAGATGCTCCAATTTGCAGGCTGGATTCTGCATCAAATGCTGTCCTGTCCCTGGGCATAAAGTGGGCTGTTTGCAAATAGTCATAGTACACACATCCGGGTTTACCACGAGTATTTGAAAACGACCCATTTGTAGGCTGCAATGCATGATAGGAGTCCCATGTGAATCCCTTACACTACCTAAATTTTGACATGCAATCAGATTTAACTACTACAATTCTTACAGAAATCAGATTTAAGACAGAGGCTTCAATACTTGATGCACTTTGCAGCTTTATTTGGTTTCTTGGCTGACATCACACTAAGTGACATCAAAATGTTATGTAATACGCAGCCTCTCTTCATGTTCCCCTCCCCAACCCTGCCAGACATGACACACATTCACATGCTGTGCACAGCATTATATAAGATACATTATTTCCTCTTGTTACTTCTCTCCATAAGAATAGTCTCTCTCTTGCACCTTAAGGAAACTGTTCTTGAAAAAGGCATGTCTCAGTTTTCATCATATGAGGACCCATCATGGGGGAAAAAACAGCAGAACAAACAAACAGACACGTAAATCTGTGTTATGGTTATATGGTGATATTAAAAGTTGAATGCAGTGTAAACCATTGTCCAAAGAAGAAGAAGAAGAGGAGGGGGAGGAGAAGGAAGCAACAAACAAACCAATAAAAGTACATTTATGCATATTTCTATAACCAGTATATATAACATTTATAGAAGGAGTTTCTCAAGGAACCACTGGAGACAGTACCAGACTCCGGGACCCAGAGTACACCACGGGCTACAAACATGGCCACCACAGACAACAATGCCTATTTATCGTGTTCATTACCATTGAATTTCTAACCATGTACACCTGTTCCATATTTAACAAGCATATAAATACAGGATCTCAACAACCACTTATTGAGACGTAAATGCTAGGTTGGAATTCTTTGGTACATAAACATGCTAGGACATTCTCATTTCTACTGGAAAAAATACACTTCACAATACACAGTACACATCACAAAACTCTGGTATGTTTTTTTTTTTTTCTTACTTATTTCAGAGAGCTTAATGTAAAATCAATAGCACTGTAATATGAACAAGACTTTCTTGGCACAGCTGTGATTCATAAGTAATTGTTTAATAAAACGAGACAATTTTGTCAATTTATGCAAAAGTTTTATAAATGAAAAAGTGACTGACATTGAGGACACAATATACCAAAATAATTAACTTAATTATTGTATGCATCATGAATGTGGCATTGTGGTGTAATGGTTAGCATTTCCTCCTCACAGGAAGAAAGTCTTGGATTTTAGCCCCATGCCCATCGAGGGTGTTTCTGTGTGGAGTATGCATGTTCTCCCCATGCTTGCATGGGTTTCTTCCAGGTGCACCAGTTTCCTTCCACAGTCCGAAGACATATGCATTAGGCTAATTAGATATTCTTGATTGCTCCAAGGTGTGAATGTGAATGTGTATGGTTGTGTGTGTTGGCTCTATGATGGTATGCAATCTGTTTAGAATGTAATCTGCCTTCGCCCAGAGTTCCCTAATAAAGGATAATGTATTTTGGGAATGAAAATGCTCCATGAATTAAAATGATTCCCTAAGATGTTACACTCTATGAACATATCACCTACCTGGCTGCCTAGCTCGTAATAATGTGTACATTACATTGTACAAAGGTGCATCTGGTGAAATCGACTTCCATTCCTTTCTTCATTATCATGCATTTTCATATTTTAAGCCAGAAATACTGTTCCTGTTTAAGTTCAGTGGGACTATTGCTAAAATTTTAATTTTATGTGACAATCAAATTGTTAAAACAGTGTCAAAACTTACTACAATTAAATTAAATAGCAGCATTCTTGGGGTGTCACTTGCCTGGTCAAATTACTGGACAAGAACTAACTGTCATATAATTATTACACAGACTGCGCTATCTCTTTCTATTTTTTTTTGGGGGGGGGGGGGGGCAGCAGTGAAAAAAGTACAAGAAGTCAGACAAAAATAAGAGCTCACTGTGAGCTGGCATTAGATTTGACTTTTATGCATTACCTAGCATTCTGAAACCACAAAATACAGTTCGTTGCATCAGTGATGGGAATGCATGCTGGCCCAGATGCAGCAGGCCGAAACCATGACACTACCACCTGCATGTTTCAGAGACAGAATTAGATTCCTATGCTGGAAAGCAATGTTTTCCTCTCTCTAAATTCAGTGCTTTCCACTTAAACCAAAAGTTCTGTTTTGGTCTCATACTTCAATAAATAAAAAAGTAGCCTTCTGATTTGTTTATATACACTACCATTCAAAAGTTTGGGGTCACTCAAAAAAATTTACATTTTCCATGAAAACACAAGCTCACAGTATTATGGTAAATTATTTGCAACATAAATATCAAATATAGTCAAGACATTGACCAAGTTAAAAATAATAATTTTTACTTGAAATTATAATTTGTCCTGCAAAATTTGCAATAAAAAAAACCCCCTTAATTTGCAGCTGTTACAGTCTTTTGGCATCTTATCAGTTAGTTTGTCGAAGTACCTCCCATAAGTTGGACTGGTTCTATGGGCACTTTTTCCATACCATATGGTCAAGCTGCTTCCACAACAGCTCAGTAAGGTTGATATCTGGTGACTACGCTGCCACTTCATTATTAACAGAATACCAGCTGACTGCTTCTTCTCTAAATAGCTCTTCTGTAGTCTGGAGCTTTGTAATTTTATAGGAGGAAACTGAGTCCATTCAAGCACTGTCTAAAGGGAATGGCATGGTATTGCATAATGAAGTGATAACCTTCCTTGTTTAAGGTTCCATTTATCCTGTACAAATTTCCACCTTTACCATCACCATAGCACCCCCAGACAATCACATTTCCCCCACCATGTTTGACAGATTGTGTCTTCATTTCTCGGGAATGATGAATTTCATAAGAAAGTTCTTTTTCTGGCCATATTAAGTCTATAATCAAACCTACAAATGCTAATTCTCCAAATATTCAAATAAAATGTCAATTTTATTGCTTTTTTAATCAGCACAACAGTTTTCATATGTGCTGAAATCATCATGAAGGAGTTTTATAATGGTTCATTAGGCTTTTAACATAAAAGACATGGATTAGCTAACACAATGATCCACTGGAACACAATTATGATAGCTGCTGAAAATGGGCCTCTGTACACCTATGTAGATATTCTATCAAGAATGCATCCATTTCCGCCAATAATAGTTATGTACAATTTTAACAATGTATCTTTTTTTACTGAAGAAATTGCTTTTCTTTCAAAACCAAGGAAATTTCTAAGTGACTCCAACCTTTTTTTGGTAGTGTAATTTTGAGCAAAATGTAGACAGGCAGCACTGTTCTTGTTGGCTTTGGTTGCTTAGAAGTTACCCCTGGTTCCTTTGTAATCTTGCAGACCTTTACATGCCTTGCACTTGGAGTGATCTTTATTGGTCGGCCAATCCTGCAGAGATTAATGGAGGTCTTTAATTTCCTCATCTCTGTGGATTAGTAGAGGGTGGACTGGTAGGGTCCAAAATCAGTAGAGATGCTTTTATCACCTTGTCAACATTGATAAGCATAAATAATACCTTTTCTGATGTCCTCAAAAATCTACTTTGTTTGAGCCATTATGCCTGTTTTTGTGAAGATTTGACTAAAACCCTGTTTTTTGTTTTTTTGTTTTATTTGTTTGTTTGTTTGTTTGTTTGTTTGTTTGTTTGTTTGTTTGTTTGTTTGTTTGTTTTTTGGGGGGTATATAACAGGGACCACTGATTGTCATCCCACTGATGAAACACCTGTCTTTAATTCCATCCTCAGACTAACTAGTAAACCTAGAGTCTTAGTAAAATCTAGAGTTTTTTGCCACTCACATATATATAATATTGGATAATTTCCCTCAATAAATAAACAACCAATATTTTTGCTTATGTCTTTATTAATTCTTTTTAGCTACTTTAAGGAGTTGTGTGAAAATCTGATGATACTTTAAGTTACTTACTTTCAAGCTCCACTGTACATGTGTATATAATAATCAAATGCAATTTTACTATGGACCAGGAGCAAAAATTACATTCTGCATCAATCTTAGAAAATCAGCAGCAGAGACCCTTGCAATGCTGTTGCAATCCTACAGCAATGAGGCAATTAGGCAGGTAAGATGTTTTCAGTGCTATTTGTGCACCAACAAGGGCAGAACATCTCCACTGACACCCCCCCCCCAAAAAAAAAGCAAGAACGCCACTCAAAATACCTGAACACCACTGCTGACAGCATTTCACATTTGATGCTAAACATGCATGACTTCCCTACAAATGTTGCCTCTGCCAAGATAGCACCCATATAACTTTAAAGCATTCTTTGCCAAAAATGTTGCCAAGGGAAACTAGTAATTTAAAAAAGAAAATGTTATGTCTCTTACTGCATTTATGATCAACATGTTTTTTTTATAAGCATACGGCAGCCATGGCCAAACGATTAGAGAAGCAGGTTTGGGACCGAAAGGTCGCTGGCTTCCCGGACTGGCAGGAAAAATGCGTGGTGGTGGGGGGCCGTCCCCTTCCTCCATCTTCACAGCTGAAGTGCCCTGAAGTCAGCAAGGCACCTAACCCCAAAGTGCCGCAATGTGGCTGCCCACTGCTCACTTTGGATGGGTTAAAGGCAGAAGTAAATTTCCCTTGTGGGACAAGAAAATAAAAAAATAATAATAATAATAAAATAAAAGCATCAGAGAGCCAAACACTATAACAATATAAGAAAGCAGTGGGTAATTCACATTCCTTCTGCAGCAAACAGAAGCAACACTCATGCTGGTGATTTCCAGATTGATATGAGACCTCTGCCTAGACTTAGCTAGTCTGTAAAATATGCATGGGGTGCTGTTTGATTCAATTTTATTTGTAGTGTTACTAAAAACCTGCAGGGTTCCTTGATATATTGACTAACTGTTGGTGCTGTTTTCTGTTTGCCTTCAGAGTGCATAGTTATTCCCTTACTAGCATTTCTTTCACTCTCTCACTGCAGCGCTTTATTTGAATCTCTCAACAGCACTCAAGTGGAAAAATACCAGCGTCTCCTTGGAGGGAGGGCCAAAAGTGACGGTTGCTCCAGAATAAAGTTGTAATCCTGGCAGTTGCCTCGTGCAAACAGTACAATAGAGAGGCAGATATCAGCTGCCCAGGCCTCTCCCAGCCAAAGGAACCCACCAACATCTAAACAAAAGATCTGATTATAATGGGCTGACTCAGACTGAATAAGCACCCAGTGGCTCAGAAGAGTGGGGAACATTTCAGTTGAATCTGTCCCCTTGCTATTCCTCGCAGTGAGTAATGACACCAAATGTGTTCAAACAGAATCTTAAGAAGGGTCACTAGGTTCTACACAACATTATTTTATTTTTAGAAATGTTACATATCTTTCAGATATTTTGACATGTAAACTTTAACATGCAATTATTTGGGGGTGCATCATCAATTATATATCATTTAAATTACTTTAATTTAAGCAGCTTTACAGAAATATATATAAGTGTAACTTACTTTCAAACATTTGAATTTATATATTTCCCTAATGAGCAGGAATGAGGTCATGGTAGCAAGCAAAAACTCCCTGAGATAACAATGAAATGATAAACCTTTAGAGGAATCAGA
>JAQMYF010040102.1:0-12976 GCA_030014195.1 Neosilurus mollespiculum
AATTCCCCAAATGTGGGAATCTCGACTGCATAATTTCTGGTAGTGGGGGACTGCGTTCGCGCTCTCCCCTGATAATTATGATTAAGAAAATCAGACATTATTTCAATGCATTAGTTGTATGTTTGTAAATCACTGTAATATGATGATAAAAATTTTACGTCATTTAAAACATCATTTTAACTGAAATAATATTTGGTAAATAGTTTACACACTTTATTATAGTTAGTGTATTCATTATTTATGATTATCAATTATTTTTAACCATTGGTGTCTTTAGAATTGCTATTATTATTAATTAAATATAACAAAAAATATATATTTTTTTGTCCTTGATACTTAGTTTATTCTTGAAATTTTAGGACAGCTGTAATAAGCATTTCACTACATATTGTATTGTGTATGATTTTGTATGTGATGAATTTGAATTAGGAGCTGGAAGGTTATTAAATGTAGAATAAGTGACAGAGGCTTTAAAATACCTTCTACATGACCAGTTTTTTACTTGTATATTTAACATGGAACTCAGAACACCTGTCTATAGAACAGCAACCTTTCAAACAAGTTCAAGTTTATTTGTCATATACAGGTAGCAATAAAATCAAAATTGCACTTAAGAAACAAATATTGCACATAAATTTAGCATTGATATAAAATACATGTAAGAATAAAACTATATAAGTGAAAGGAGTCTATATATATATATATATATATATGTGTGTGTGTGTGTGTGTGTGTGTGTGTGTGTGTTTTTCTTTTCTTTTCTTTTTTATTAGAAAATACTCTTTCAAGCAAATTACATGATAATCAAACATACAATATCCCACCACCACATTTGTTATATAATCCTCCCCCAGTCCTTCCCGTGTCAGTCCAATTTATTAATTTCAAGATGCCATCCAAAGTTTAATCCAAACCAAAAATGTTCCCCACATGGAGGAGCCCTAACCCAAACACTAAAAAGTAAAGAAAACCACAAAAAGGCCACTAAATTGGCAAAAAAAACCTTAATGAATCTGCAAAAACTTAGACCCAAATTCCAAAGATTCCCCTCCCCTACTAAGTCCCTCGCACCTTGTGCATAAGTTTCCCCAAAACACAATGAAAACCAGAATACTTTTTGTTTTATTAACATTTTCTTTCTCTTCCCATTCCTCTCTATCAGGAACCAAGAAATGGGGAGACCAAACACGAAAAAAGAAAACACAAAAATAGACACCCTCCTGTCCCCAACCGAGTCCCCCCAATAAAAAAACCACAACTGAGTTTGTGCCTTTCCCACCCATCCCTGCCCCACCTCTCTATTGGCGCTGAGGCCACCAGGGGCGTTCTACGGCTGTTCCCCCCGTGAAACCTCCCTCCTCCACGCTTCCTACCCCTACCCTTACTAATTCCCCCGTTTACCCCCCAATTTCACCACCCTCTCCCATCTAGCCCTAAAGATAGCCAAGGCCCCCCCTCGTATTCGCCCTTGGCTCCAGGCTCCTGAGACACTAGCACCTCCTTCCCCACAAGATGCCTTTTGCTACGGAGATGGCTTGCCACGTTGGCTTCGCCACCTCCGGTTTCAGGCTTCCTAACCCGGTACCATACAGTACCAAGTCGCGGGGCAGATCCCCCCCCCTTTTCCGCCCACCAATCTGCCACCCCCTTCCAGAACCGCGCCGCCAGTGGACACGACCACAGAGAGTGCTCCACAGTCTCTTCTTTTCTGCATCCCACTGGGCATAGGGGCGTGCCTGTTCAACTATGCCGGTACATGCGCTCTCTGACCGGGAGTTGCCACAGTGCTCCCAGCCAGTGCAGATCTTTGCTGGCGCCATCCAGCCATTTCGGCTGTATAGCTGTCCAGTCTATCCCCGGCATTTTGAACGGTGGCACACCCACCAGCTCTGCATTTGCATCCCTCCACTTTCTGTAGAGCTGCCTATGGTCAAGGATCGTCCCATCCACCAGGCACCACGGCTGGTCTCACACAAAGTCCGCAACCACGCGGTAGTGCGGAGGGCGGTCGGCCGACCAGGGTCTCGTCCCTCTCCACTGGACCACTGCCCGCAAGATAAACCCAAGCCAGAACCTTGCTAGCAGCGTCGCGGTATGCCCCTCCGCCCCCCTGACCACCCTCGCCAAAAAGGCGGTATATAATGCGGTGGTCTTGAGGGGGAAGCATGCCACCCCTCTTCCCCCCCCACTCCCTCTCCATGTACATGCGAACACGGGCCACCTGCTCACACCTCCCGCCCCAGATGTACGTGAAGACCGCTCTTTCGAGCCGCCTTCCGGTAACAAATAGGACCGGGTAGACGTATGCCAGATGGTTTAGGCTTGCAAGTAGGTCCGTGTTCACTATCAGCACTCTCCCGGAGAGAGAGAGGTCTCTCCCCCACCATTTCTCTACCTTCCCTCCCACCCTCGCCAAGGCCATGTCCCAATTTTTCTGGGCACTACCCTCTGTCCAGAAGGTAACGCTCAATACCGTGAGACCACCATGGCACAGGGAGAAACCCTCCGGTACATCAGAGCTTTCGGCCCATGCTCCGGCATACAAGACGGCGGACCTGCTGCGATTTACCCGGGCTCCGGTTGCCAACAAGAAGGTCTCCAGAACCCTTGCCACTGCACGGAAATCTTCGTCGCAGCCCAAAAAAAGTGTAGCGTCATCCGCGTACACTGCCGTCTTGATCCTGACCCCATCTGCTCCCGGGACGTGGAGCCCTTGAAATGCGGGCTCCCTCCTGAGAGCCTCAATGAGGGGCTCCAGGTACATCACATACAGCAGGGGCGAGAGGGGGCACCCTTGTCTCAACCCTCCCCGCTGCTCGATCAACCCGGAGTGGTACCCATTTATCGTGACTCGGCTGGCCGCTCCACTGTACAACAGGCGCACCAGAGCCATGAACTCAGGTCCGCAGCCCATACGTTTCAGTACCTGGAACAGGAAGTCGTGCGACACTCGGTTGAACGCCTTCTCCTGGTCCAGGCTCAGCACGGCCAGAGGCACCCGGCGTTGCTAGGCCCATGCCAACGCATCTCTGACTAGCGCTAAGTTCATGCTACACATACGCCTGGGTACACCACATGTCTGGTCTGGGTGCACTGCTGCAGCTATCACCTTCCGCAGCCGCAGCACCAGGAGCTTTGCCAAAATCTTATAGTCGACCGTCAACAACGTGATCGGCCGCCAATTCGCCAAGTCCTCTCTCTCCCCTTTTTTGTGTAGCAGGGCAACGTACCCCACCCTCGCGGACGGGGGAAGCTGCCCCACGGACAGGAAGCTGTACACGCCCATCAAGTCCAGGCCTACCAGCATCCAAAAGGTGCGGTAGAATTCGACCGGCAGCCCATCCCCCCTGGGAGCTACGCCAGTCTTCAGCGAACACATGGCTGTCTCGATCTCCTCTAAGGAGATCGGGCCCTCCAGCGCCGCTGCTCTACCGCCCGCTAGTCGGCCCTCCACTCCCTCCAAAAACCCCTGTGCGAGGTCCTTCCTCAGGGGCCTGACTCCGAAGAGCTTTCCATAAAAGGCCCCGGCTACCCCCATCATCCCCCTCACTGAGGTTTGGGAGCCCGACTGCCTCCTCCTGACCCTGTCGAAAAAGAGGTGCGTTGGTCGCTCATCCTCCTCAAACTTTTTCCTCTCTGCCTGAATCTGGTGGCCACGTGTCCTCGCCTCAAAGTGGGCCCTCAAAGCCCCACTGGCCTCCCTGATCCGTTCCTGGTCTTGAAGGGACCAGGCTTCGGTCAGATCCTTAGACCACTTGTTCACCTCCTCCCTCTCCCTCCTGGCTTTTTCCCGACCCCACCAGCGACAGAACGCTGCCACCCTCTTCTTGAGGCCCTCCCACCATTCTGCCCGCATGGTGTACAGCATCCTGTGCGTTTGCCAACCTCGGTAGAGGCGGCGGAAGGCTTCCCGAAAGGCGGGATCCTTCAGCACTGTAACATTCATCTTCCACCTACCCCTTCCCCTTGCTCTACCTTCCACTTGGACGCTGCCCACCACCAGGCAGTGGTCAGAGGCCCAAAAGGGCCTCAGGAGACATCCCAACACCTCCACCCTCTCCCCCCCACACAGGAGGTCCAGCTGCGCTCCCCTGGAATTTCGCCAGGTGTACCCCGGTGCCTGTGGCTCTACTGCCCTATATAGGTCCTTTAGACCTGCCCTGTTGACAATTTGCAATAATTCCCCTCCCTCCTGCCCCTCTATATTGGTGTTAAAATCCCCTCCCACCAACACAAGCCTGTTTGTATAGAGGAGGGGCTCCAAACATTTGAAGAACCCCCTCCTCTCTCCCGCCCTAGGGGGGCATACACCACTATAGCCCTAAATCCCCTCCCTCGCCACCTCCCATCCACACACAGCACCCTTCCTGGCACCACTAAGACACTTTGCTCCACCTCCCACTCAAACGATTTAAAAATCACCCCTACCCCATTCCCCTTCCCTTCCCCCACTCCCCAAACAGAAGGACCCAATGTCCACCCCCCGCAAACTCATTCCCATCCCGCTCCGAACTCAAGTGACATTCTTGCAAAAATATCACATCAAACTCCACAGAACTTAAACACTTAAACACAGTCATTTGTTTTCTCAACATTTTAATCCCCCTTACATTTAAGGTCCCTACCTTGATACTAGCCATTTTCAGTCTTCATTCTTTCCCCATTCCACTACACTCCTCCCCCCACCCTGCCTCTGCCTCTGCCTCTTTGTCAGGACTTGGGTCCACCCCCCCTTCTCCTTTGTTCTCTTTCCCGCCTTTTTTGTTCCCTTCCCCCCATGTCCCTCTCCCTGTTCTTTGTTTCCCCCTTCCCTCTCCCCTGTGACTCTTTTCTTTCCTTTTTTGATTTTTTAAACTCCCTTACCTCCCCCCTGTCCGAGCCATGCGCAGCCGGACAAACGCCGGCTCCGGCTCCCTCTCCATTTCTTCCTCCAGTTCTCCCGAAAACTCCATTGATGACCAGTCCACCGGAGGGGAGAGAGGTCCCCCAATGCCTCCCAGCTCTTCCCAGCTGAGCGGGGTCCATGTGGGCTGGTTGGAGCTGGATGTGAGCTCCTGACTCCACGGGTTCTCTGCCTCCTGCTCCGTCTGCTCCTCAGCTGCTACCTGCTCCTCGCCTGACTTTTTTTTTTCCTCCTCCGCGTTCTTTTCCGCTGGTGGCTTCTGCTTTTCCCGAGCTGCCTCCTCCACAGTTGGATCCATGCCACCCTGCTCACCTCCACGAGGGGCCTCGGTCTCTCCACCCTCTTTTGTGAACAGGCTCGCAAAAGTGCGCTGTCTGCGACACCTCTGACCCGTACAGGCGTCCTTCACGTGGCCCAGGGCACACCTCCAACAGTAGAGGGGCTGCCCGGGGTAGTGCAGAAAGCCTCTGTGTGGCCCAATGGAGAAGGTTCCAGGTGTGCCATTCCAGATGCCGAAAGGACCCCTCAGCTTCTGTCCTGCTGACACTGTTTCACAATACTGCAGCAGAAACGACCTGACCACCTCATCCGCCACGAACGGGTTGTAAACGTGGACCGTGATGGGGACCTCGTCCATGGTGAAGTGGGGTATCAGCTGTAGGCCACGCAGCACTTCCTCACCCGCCTGCTCCAAAAAACTCCGCACAGTCATTGAACGTGGAAAAGGTAATATCCAGAAAACCAGACGAAGCAAAGTCCTGAACACAAAATACCTTTTCTGGTTGGATCTTACATAATTCCTTCACCAGACGTTGCACTATCGGATAGCAGCTGAAGCTCTTCCGGTCCTCCTCTTTTGCTTCCTTTCTCAGCTCTACTCGCACTGTGTTTTTGAGCAGCACCATCCTGGCCGGCTGGGGAGTCCGCTCCTCTCTCAGGTCGCTTATTGCGTCGATGAAGAGAAACCTGAGCGGGCATCACCAGAAACAAGACTACCAGGAAGCAAATGGCCTTTTGAACACAGAGCTGAGAACACAGCAGATCTGAATGACTTTTGACTGCCCGTGTTGATTGGGGTTTATGGTACAAGGGTTGACACAGAATCACTGCACACTATTATATGGCTGTATTTCTTTTTTACATCTGCATCTACATCTGCTTTGCTCAGCCCACTTTAAAGCCATGAGCACAGAGTTCTGCGACTCACTTACACAGTAGACTAAACCCAACTTTAATAACAAAGTTGCAACAACAAAGTTTTCGAAGACCCTGTTAGTTTTGAAAATCTGCAACCTATCTTTATATTTACCTTTCACGAGGTGCGGTTGAACTGACCAATAACATTTACGGATACTGAAACCCTTCCTTGCGTATCTTGACCAATCAATGGCCACGGTATTACTTCCAAGATGGCGGCAGTTCGAAATAGATCGTGTGAACTCTTATTTCTACCCGTAGTCCGAAAAATACCGCCCTTCTTCCTCGATTGGCTGATACCACTGATACTCCAACACCATTGGATAATTATAGAAATATTAATCAATCGCATCGTAGAAGGCGCCATTTGTCAGAATACGGGTGAGGAAACCTGTAAGGTTTATCTGAATGAACTAAAAAAAGCTTGCTGTCAAAGGTATTCTTAATAAGGAGTAAATATTCCGTCAGGTAAATATCTTATATTTGTTGCATATTGTAATATTAGTCTGAAATTAATAAAAATGCTCTTGGTATATTTGCCTGTTGGAAAACGTATTCGTTTAATAGCGTTAGCTGCTAGTCGGCTAACAATACTGAGAAAACAATAATACGATGTTTTAAAGATTTGATCGAGTTTAATAAATACAGCTTTTTGATGAGTTTAAGAATTAAAATCAGGTCAGTTCGGTTTGTTGTTGCTGAATGTGTAGTAGCGTTAATAAAGCATGGATGGAGTTTAGCAAGATAGACACCACTTAACCATTAAACACGATGAATGAATAAACTTCACAAAGTCAGATTATTATTAATATTATTATTATCATAATTATTACTGTTATTATTATCGGTATTATTATTGTTGTTGCTGAACAGTCTGTTTTTGTCAGTTTTTCTATTTCACTGTCATTCTTGTTTCTGTTTTGTGTTAAACTACATTACCCATAATGCCTTTTGACTGTTTTCTGATTGTGGTGAGTGGGATTATATAAACAGAGAGATGCAGCAGAGATTTAGTCTTTTAGTCTTTCCAAAGCTCTCATCCCAAAAAGTTCAGCTTTCATGCCATCTTGTTCATTGTTGGGTTTATGCCACACTTGGGACATTGATTCCATGAGAATTACATCATGATTTATGCTCATTTTTCCATTTAGGGTTCCTTTATGCGCAAACTGAAGATGGTGAACCTGAAGCAAGCCATCTTACAGGCGTGGAAGGAGCGCTGGAGCGACTATCAGTGGGCAGTAAACATAAAGAAGAACTGCCCGAAAGGAGCTACGTGGGATTATCCCAATCTTGCAGGTCTCCATGTAGATAAATTTGGGAAATGACCCACGTTTGTTATTTTATTGCTTGATGTGGTGTACCGTGTAGCTTTCTGTTTTTGCATCAACTCCTGGGAGGAGCTTAAAATGGAAAAAAAAAAGGCATAGTCCACTACAATTAAAAATGGTGGCAATTAAATGTTTCAGTGTGTTAATAATAATAATAACAACTAGAAAAATTCATGAAGAAATGTTGAGATGTGGCTGCAACTGCTGCCCGAAAATATGTGAAAACTGGCGTGCTGAACTGTAGAACACGGAAACATTTCTCACAGTTTACACAGGTTTCTAAATAGCTGTGACAAAACAGGTGGTGATAAATCACTCTAAGTGTAACCATTATTGTGGGGTTTAAGCCATGCTCTATACCAGGGCTAATTTGGAATGAGGGCTGTGCCATGAAAACAATCCCAAATGAGGGGAGGAGAGCGGATACCTTGAAAGGTGATGGGTGCGCTACAACAGGCTGTGACAAAGGGGGCGGGGCAAACGTGGTGAAAAAAAGGAGTGTGTGTGTGTGTGTGTGCATGTGCGGTGGTCTGAAAACCAATCCAAATGTAGTCAGCTGATATTTCCAGGTATTTAACAGTTTTTTTTTTTATAACCCCTGGCAAAAATTGTGGAATCACCTGCACCTCGAGGATGTTCATTCAGCTCCTTCACTTCGTAGTAAAAATAAAGAGAAATCACAGATGCTGCAAAAACTTTTTTAGTTTATAAGTTGTACATTTTTGTTTTGCAAAATATACATTAACCTAATTATATTATTTTTAATTAATGTTTTTTTTAATCAATCCAAACCAATCAGTTTACTGCTAGGGCAGTGCTGGCTCAGTGGTTCAAGTCTCAGCACCACCAAGCTGCCACTGTTGGGCCCTTGATCAAGGCCCTTAACCCTCAGTTGCTCAGCTGTGTTAAAATTATATCTGTAAGTCGCTCTAATTAAGAGCATCTGCCAAATGCCTTAAATGTGAAATGTGAAACAGTTGTGACACAGAACCATCCAAAAATATTAACTTAAGGGTTTCTTTAAAAAAAATTATTATTTATTTCATAATATTTTTTTTTCACTTTTTAAAAGAAGCGAGCAGCCAACTCAAAGCACCAATTAAATAGCCTGGCTCTACACATATTTAGATACACATACATATCTGTACATATTTATTCTATTACATATTCCATCTGCCTGTCTGGAGGCAAACAAAGAGGCGATGTGTATACATAAATTGTTTTTGTGTTTTAACATGCTGCAGGTGTGTGCATGAGGTTTAGGACACAGCTGGTTGTTGCCATAGAGATTACCCTGCCAGCTAGTGACAGCTACACATACATTTTTAAGTGAAAAAGGCAATGGTGCGCGTCTCACTTTTGGACTTCTGATTTGAAAACCGTATTTCCCATTGCAATGAGGTTGACAGTGTTTGAGAGCCAAGAATTTGGTGAACGCGGTGATATAAATTTTTAAACAGTTTAAAATTTAAAATGACCCTCAATGATTTTAAATGATTTTAAAAAGCTCTATTTTGTATTGACTTCAATGTAGAACTTCCAGGTACAGCTGTCAGTCAGAAGCTCGCCACTTAACTTCTACAAGTGCTGTTGACTTGAAAGCTCCATGGTCAGAACCAGCACACATTTTCCTCCGTTTTGATGCAACATTTATTGGCGTAGAGTGAAAATTATGGTAGTAGGAGCGAGTTAAAAAAAAAAAACCTTTTCCAGGATAATCTTCTCTTTACTCTCACTCTAAGATGACATCATGCAGTCTAGCCCAGAACATTCCATGCAATAGACACCCATTATAGATACACAAACAGACTCAGAAATCCTTATGACACTTGATCAAAGATTAAGAGAAAACTGTATGTTGAAAAATGTTGACTTCAGTGTCTACATTTTGAAAGTTCCACAGAGTTTCTATGTGAAAGTATGGCTTCTTGGCAAAGTGTCAAAGTGAGGTGAGTTTCATGATCGTTTGTCGACCTCTCCCTATTCATTTCATTTGGAGTGGCTAATTGTGTCACCATGGAAATGCGAAACGCCAATAAAATTGATAGCACACTTCACGGTGCCAAGACACACGTTTTCATATTTACATTGCATGGGTGCACTTTGCCATCCGGGCTGCATTAAGTGCGATGGAAGAGGAATAATTAAAAGAAGCAAAATAAAGAGCCCCATTTTTCTAGGGTGAATAGAAGTATGTGTCTGCTCTTAAGCAGCCACATAATTAAACAGCAGGCTTCCATTGGAAGAGTACATTCAGAAATTTATTAAGGATGATCAAGAAATAGGAAGTTTTCCCTTGAAATAGACCCACCGATTCTGAAGTCAGAAGATGCTAATCCGTTTTCGCCGGCCTCCCAAAGATTCCAGGAACTCCTAAATGCTTAAACCATCACACTATAAGTCTCATGTCTCTTATCTCAAGTTGTTTTTGAAAATCATCCTTGAAAGTCAGGTGAAAAATCCTCCCTGAAATCTCTCAGACATAGTTTGGTTTCATAAAGGATGGAGGAACACAAAATGAGACTGGCATCAACAAGACCTTTATCTAGTCTTCATAGACTAACAAAAAGTATTCGACAAAGTGTGTCAAAAAATCCAGATAGATGCTAATGATATGCATATTGTTAGATCAGTATACTATGACCAACTCACTGCTGTGAAGGGATCACAAACTAGTTTCATGTTAAACGAGGGGTCTGCCAAGGATGTGTTATGTCACCTGATAACTTTAATCTGTGTTCAGAGGTGACCCGAACAGAACTTTAGGACCGAATAGAAGAAATTCTCATTAACGGGGTTACTATCAACAATGTTCACAATGCACATGACATTGTTGTCCTGGCTACATCAGCTTAAGGTCTTCAGAATCGCTTTGATGCTGTTGTTATCTCAAGTGAGCATTTTGGCCTCCACATTTATGCTAGGCAAACTAAGTGCACAGTCATTTCAAAGCCAGAGATCACCCCCACCATGCTGAGAAATGATGTAATCAAAGAGATTAACTTCCTGAACTATCTTGGGACATAGATAACCTGTGATGCCCGTTGCAAAAACGAAAGCCCCCGTAGAATAGGACTTGCAACGGACACCTACTCCAGGTTTAAGTCAGCTTTCACTGATTGTAATCTTTCACTGACAGTTAAGGTATGCCTACTTAAAACCTTTGTCTGGCCAAGTCTTCTTTAGTGGCTGTGAATTGAGGACTGTCACACCAGAAACTCATTGAAATAATGAAGCTGAGATGTGGTTTTACTGAAGAATGCTTCATGTATCATACACAGAGTTACAAACGTAAAGGTTCTTCCATAGATTTATTTACATTCAGTAATGTTATTGCTGATACTTGACTTAAATCACTTAGCTGGCACTTTTGACAAATCTCTTTCTATTCAGCGGTTATTTTGTTTACGTGACGTTGACCTATGGAGTCAGCCACGGGTGCTTCATATTTATTAGTGACTTGCAAAATCAGCCAATGAAAATGCATTTTAGAATGCGACCAGTTGCAGTTTAGTATGCGACTATATTCTATTGGCTAACTTTGTTTGCGCCAATGATATGGAGTATAATCTAGACTGCGCACCACCCCCATTCTCGATGGTAACTGGCTTCAAATTCCGGTCATGGGGAAACCCCCCCTCCCAGAGGTGGTTGGTTTGTGTTGTGGATTCGTGTTATTTCTGTGTTAAAATGGTTGGTTCTTCTTGCGCTGTTGGCTGTGAAAACCGTGCAGATGGCCACAAAGAAATCTCTTTTCACCGGTAAGTATTTTTCATTCTTTGTAAAATTGGAGTCATGCTGATATTTATGGATAAGAGCATAGCATTCCAGGCACAGGCGCTTAATACTATAGACTACAGCCTGCTTAAGGAAGTACAGACTGATCTGTACAACACATAGTGTAGGGAGATCCGAGCCAAGGTCTGCACTGAACTTTACTCAAGTAAAAATTATTATTTGTAACCATGTCTGTGACTACTTCATATTCCCTTAAGTGATCTCCGCCCGTAAATTTAGATATAAATAAGCACTCCATTTATTATGTTATATGGATAGTCCTGGATTTGTGGGAGATTTTTTTTCCTCTGCCAGTATGTTGTTGCACTTTACTGTATTTTTAACTGCTAAAATTTAATTCATGCCATTTTTTTCCACTGATCTAGAAGCGTTGTTGGAGCAGGCGATGATCGGACCGTCTCCAAACCCACTCATTCTCTCCTATCTGAAATATGCCATCAGTTCCCAGGTTGGTAAAAGCCTGCATATCTTAAAAGATCTAATATAACCCCTGGCAAAAGTGTGGAATCACCACTCTTGGAAGATGTTCATGCAAATGTTTAATTGTGTAGAAAAAAACCCCAATCACAGACATGCCACAAAACTATCTTCATTTAACATTCCAACATTCTGGCTTTATGAAACACTTACCAAAATAAAAAAGAAAGAAAATTGTAGTCAATTTCAACTGTTTTTACAGAACAAACAGAGGGAAAAAAAGGAATCATTCAATTCTGAGGAAAATATTATGGATTCACCAAACAAAAAAACCCAAAAAAACCCAAAAACACCACTAGTACTTTGTTACACCACCTCTGGCTTTTCTAACAGCTTGAATTCTCTGAGGCCTGGATTTAACTATCGATAAAAAGTGTCATCAATCCGCCTCCAACTTTCTCTTATTGCAGTATCCAGATCAGCTTTGCAGGTTGGAGCCTCGTCGTGGACCATTTTTTTAAATTTCCACCAGAGATTTTCAATTGGATTGAGGTCTGGACTATTTGCAGGCCATGCCGTTGACATTATATGTCTTTACTGAAGGAAGGTTTTCACAGTTTTTGCTCTACGGCACGATGCGTTATCATCCTGAAAAATGATGTCGTCGTCATCAAATTATTCCTTTCAGCTGATGGAATAAGAAAAGTGTCCAAAACCTCAATATAAACTTGTGCATTGAGGATGTAATGACTGTCGTCTCTCCTGTACCTTTACCCGACATACAACCCCGTATCATTAATGATTGTGGAAATTTGCATGTTTTCTTCAGGCGGTTGTTTTTATAAATTTCATTGGAACGCCACCAAACAAGAGTTGCAGCATCATCACCCTCCCGACGCAGATTCGTGATTCATTACAGAGTATCCCTCTCATCCAGCCATCCACAGGCCATGACTGCTTTACCCACTGAAACCTGGTTTATTCTGTTTAGATGTTAATGATGGGTTCCGTTTGGCTTTTCTGGATGCAAATCCCATTTCTTTGAGACGATTTCTTACAGTTTGCTCAAAGACACTGACTCCACTTTCTGCCCGTTTCTTCCTCATATGTTTTGTTGTGCATTTTCTGTTTTCGAGGCTTTAAGTTTTCTATTATAACGCTTTGATGTCTTCCTTGCTTTACCAGTACGCTTCCCTTTTACAACCTTCCCACTGGATTTGTACTTGGTCCAGATTTCAGACACACCTGACTGGGAACAACCAACATCTTTTGCAACATTCCATGAAGATTTACCTTCTTCAACAAGTTTTATAATCCTCTCCTTTGTTTC
>JAQMYF010040103.1:0-12952 GCA_030014195.1 Neosilurus mollespiculum
TATATTTTTTTTTTTTCTAATTTAACAGTTATTTTCCTGTCTCTATAGGTGGGACTTTTATTCTGAAAAGGGTCTCTCTCTGTCATGTCCTCGCCACCTCAGGTGTACTCTAAAAATAGACAGGAATGTATTTTTGTACTTACAGGTACACTTTTAAAAAATGTTCCCTCAGCAATACAGTGATGTTCTCAAAGAAACCAGAAATATATATATATATATATATATATATATATATATATATATATACCGTTCAGTATATACCACCTTATGCTTACTCCTCTTGGTTTGTTTGAAAACATGTTTGTCAGTGTGAGCAAGAGCCACACCAGGACTATACTGCAACAACTTTTTTTTTTTTTTTCACCTTGGTCTGGACCACATGAATCAAACTACAATTGTGGAAACACCAAGGGTTTTATACCGATTTGTATACAAATTTGAAATTCCATTAAAACATTCTAGGTTTAAGAATGAGAACCCCTTTTAACCAAGTGGTAGACTGAAAGGAAGATTTTACTTGCAACAGTTCAATGCACTTGCCTTAGCTATTGGAGCCATGAGCAATTTTATCTTCTTTCCAGCAGCTCCCCTTTGCTGCTAAAGATCTACATTAAGTCAGCTGTGTATTGGTCAAGTTTTCTGAGGAACTTGGCTTGAAGCGGCAAAGTTGTTAAACGCATGCATTCTGCATTTATCTGTAAGAGAAAAGGTGAAATAAAATACATGACATAATAATAACAATAATAATGACATAATACTGTGGAAAATAACAGTCCATAAGGAGTTTGGAGTAGTTCAGAGTACAGAAAAAACAGGGAAGAATATGTGTACATAGACCAGCATGCAAAACATTAATATCAATGCTCACTTCACTGACTGTAAACAAGGCAGGCCACCTGTTTACAAACTCAGAGATCACAGGTGCGTCCTGGACAACCTTCTGACGTCTGTGCATTTTCGCCTTGACCACAGCTTCATTGTTTTTCTTTTTCACCTCTGTTAATAGAGCTACCCATTCATCTTCAAGACTCTCTCTTGTTTCACCTCCAGGGAGGGATTGGAGGAAGTTGTCCTTGGTTTTTTGATGTTCGCAGCTGTCTTTTCTTGACCTTTGCATTTGTTCTTGAGGGAGTTTACACTGACCTCAGGGTGTCCAATTTTGCAGAGTTTTGTGCAAAAATTGGCAACCTTCGTCTTTATATACTGTTTCCATCCATCAGAGCCAGCACATGTTCCTCTTTGCCTCAAACATGGATGAGTATGCACCAGAACTTCAGCAGCCTCTTCAATTTGGGAGTCACTGGGATATGCTGTGTATTTGATGATCTCTTCGGCCATACCTTCAAAGACAACCATTCTTAGCTTTGGCAGAGAGATAAGAAGAGTGCCATGTGCTTTGAATTCTGCATTTGCTGTTTGGAGCTGAATTTCAGCTAAATCTGAAAAGTGGGGAACATTGAAGATTGGAGGCCAAGTGGAGGTTCTTTACTCTGGAACTGGATCCAAAATTATGGTGTCTGCACTGCCAAATGAATGATCAGAAGAC
The DNA here is from genome assembly GCA_030014195.1 of Neosilurus mollespiculum. NCBI lineage: Eukaryota > Metazoa > Chordata > Actinopteri > Siluriformes > Plotosidae > Neosilurus > Neosilurus mollespiculum. The sequence goes on from JAQMYF010040103.1 coordinate 1,547, forward strand.
AAACTAACTTGGTCAAGGGATGGAGAGCTGAGGGCATTTTCAGACAAGCTTCCTGGGGTCTCAGAATGTGCGATGTACTGGGTGAACTTATTGGCATTCTGGTGATACATGGTGGTAGGGTCCCTGGAATGCTGGAGCTAGTTTCTTCACATGAAAAAAAATATCACTTTGAGAGGATCCCTATCTCTTAGTTCACTGGTTGACAAAAGATTGACATATTCATTTATAATGTCTGCATCTTTGTATTGCAGCCTGAACTGCTCTCTAAGTCCAAAAGCATTCTTTATCTCAAGGACAAGTTGATCCACAGATCCTGGCACCCATGACATGAGGGTAAGTTTTCTGGCATCATCTCCACAAAAAACAATTCTCAGGTGGACAGGACTTGACATCTTTCACTTAACTTATTCCAGGGAACAAATGCAACATAAATGAATCTGAGCTTTCCCATAAGGTCACTCCAACTGTATAAGCTTGTTTTCAAAATAATTCACAAAATTGTTTAGTATAATTCACACATTTTTCAGATGGTTAACTTATATCACAATTATGCAGCACCTACTTTTGAAAATTAGTGAGAAAAAAAAAAGTACATTATAGACCCACCTTAAACAATGCTATGCCTTTTCAAGGTAACCATCCGTCTCACACCTACAGTATACTCACACAGTGTATAAGCATCAGTCAGGTCTTCAACGTCTACATGGGCAACCTCTCTATTAGGTGACACAGTCACCTTATATGCTTGGAAGTGCTCATGACCCCATTCACACAATATTCTTACAACAAAGCTCAGGCTGTTCTTGATAATTCACATTTGGAGAATTTCGGCAAACTCGAGTAGACCACAAGTTGCACCATGAGGAATCAACATGCCAATTCTGTAAGAGATTCCTTTGTAAGTTACATTTTTGGCTAGATGTACCTCATGTATCATGGGGTGTTTTTGCCTTAGGCTTGCCACTACTTCCTTGTTCAACACATCCACAGGAAGTGTGGAAACATTTGCAACTTCCAAGAAGGATTTAATGTGGGATGCATAAATATGATATGCAATCATTTGTTAATGTTTGGTTGCTAGTGTGAGTGGTATGTTCTTGAAACAATTCGTATGCCGGGCAAGTTCCTTAAAGACACTATGTTTTGCTTCAAACCTCATTGTCCATTGCCCCACTAAAGGCCCAAAACATTCAATCATTTGAGGATAATGTTCAAGGAAGTGATGTTTTGGCAAGAGTCGTGCATCTCTGTGTTCTGTGATTTTGCAGGCCAGGTAGGTAATATCTCTTTATCATGAAGAGGTGCAACAGTGAGTTCAACAATTTCTTTTAAATCAAGCAACACAAGCCAAGCAGGCTCTGCCTCTGGTATCAAGTCTCCTATGATAAACGGAAGCAACCTCAATAAATTCCAATTTTTGCGGGCATTACCTCCAATGGTCTTTTCAGAGACGTAAGTGCAAGGTATGATGTGAGGTTTATTAGTTCTACCCCCCCACTTGTATGGAAAGTTCAGGATTAATTCATTAAGAGTGTTAAGAGACAGAAACTTCTGGGAAATTAATACACCAATGCAAAAGGCATTTTTTTTCAAAATCTTTCAATGAAGCCTGCTATCCTGTGGGCTCTTAAATTATCTGCAATTACCGACTGGATTGTGCCTTTCACAAACTCTCCAAGACCTATAAACAAAAACACCATGCTTCTCTAAAACAACCAAATCTTGTAAAAGGGGCTCTAAACTTTGTTCATAGCCATATACCTTTACATCAGCAGTCCTACATAATACAGCCAAGTTGATGGAAGAGACAGCTGAGTGAAATCCAGGTGGTAAATTATTCAAAATCCAGTAGACACCATAAAGTTTGAGTTTTCCTCGACATGCCTAAGGGATTACACACCTCAAAGTCATCAACATATAGCAATATTGATAATTTCAAATCCTCTCCAGTGAAAAAAACTTTTTCTTTATGGTAAATTCCATCTTTTATCGATTTGTACTGCACCACACCTGAAGGATTTTCCTGTGTATTGTGGGTATGGATTACACTTTTTAAAATGTCACTGTTATTTAACAGATGCTGCAAAGAAGACAAAATAGGAATATACTGAAATGTCCTATTGGTCTTTGGACAAAGGATGTACTCAGCAGGGCTCACCACACTGAAGTTTTTTTTATAATACTTCTTCTTTTTGTAAGCTGTAGCCAGGGGCCCGTCTTTTGCAAAGGCTTTGGCCACAGGATTGGACTTGCACACTTCTTGAGCAAGCTCTTTGACTATAGACTCATCAGCTTGAACACCATGCTTTTTAAGAATGTTAGATAGGCTGTTAAAGGTGATGGGAACAGTTGGGGAGCTTAACAAATAGTGTAATTCATGCAGTAATTAATTAATAGCTGTAGTTGGTACAAACAAAATATGTTCCAACTTCAACAGAACTAAGGCAATGTTCTCTTCAATAACTTTGGGAAAATCTTCAATACTAGAACAACAATGTGCAGTAAAATCAGTATCAGATTCTACAGCTGTATCTGCAGCACAGCAGGCAACGTCACCAACAGTAGAACTGCCTGATTCCTGTAATCCAGTAACTACAGAGACAACCTCAGGTTTAAAATCATTCGAAGTGTGTGGATTGTATTTCCTGTTTCTGTGGGTATGAAATGTATTATAGACGTTATTTTTAAAAACACAACTTTTAAACATACATGTTACAGTCTCATGTCTTCGTAAATGTTCATTCACATGACTGAAGTAATCTCGTTCATTTGGAATCTCATGAAATGCACACAACTGACATGAAAATGTAGATAACTCAGATGTCTCTGAAGATGCTTGGGTTTGGTGACTACGGTATACAGACTTTCCATAGTATAAATGTGCAAGGACAATCAGAGTATGGGCATGGATGTCTGAACTTGTTTCCATGGTGGCCATGTTTTAGTTTGCAATGTTTAAGTAATTCATACCTGCTTACTACTGATATTCCACACACCTTACATTCCCACACACCCATTCAGATACTGTACCTAGAAAAGAAAATAAACAAAGAATGGGGTCAAAATGTATGTTAGCTGTCAGTTATGAGAAAAAAAAATGGTTTAAAACAGATCTTACTAATGCCATTACATGTACTCACCTAAACTGAGAGGCTGCCCTTTCAAGATGCGAGATATGTTGTTGATTTCGCCTTATGATGTAGTATCAGAAAGTAAGGGAAAACAATACAATGTTGGTTCCAACCAGGATAAAAAATAGCCAGCTGCAGGAGGTGTGTAAATGTAATGTAACTCTTGATGATAAAAGTACATATATTTCTATGACATCACACATCAAAGGGAATTAATCAATGAATACTTGAACTATCAGTGTAATGTACAAAAATTATCAGCATCCCATGCAAGAATTATTGCAAGATCAATGTGAATTAAACATTAAATCTAAGATATTACAGTCATGATTTCTGACTTTTTAAAGGATCAATCTTAACAGATAATTCTGGCTTTAAAAGAAAAGACAAAAAAGTCTTAACAGCGCATGTTCTTCCAAATTCTAATTATTTTAATCATGATCAATGAGGCATTATTAAGGAGACAGATATCCTTTTGGTCTTTTTTTTTGTCTGAGTGAGAGTGAACAGTTTAATAACACCATAGCTTATTATTGTGTAATTTTGGCTGGTGAGTGAAGGAAATCCAAATCATTCCACTTCCATATTTTTTCTGGATTAGGATCAGGCAAATAACTAAATTACTTTAGTTACTTCAGTTAGGGTGCTAACACAATTAGGTAACAATTAAGTGTTTGCAAGTTGAGGGGTGAGTCCGTGCACAGGTGATAACTTATAAAAAATAAAAGCTAATGTTAGCTTCTTCAAATGATGGCAACACCACAAAGTTAGTAACTAACGTTAGCTTTATGGCGCTGATGCAGTGCTGATGCAGCAGTGTCACCGACAACAACCATGACTGCTTAGGCTGTAACTGCTGGCTAATAGGTAACAAGATAATGGTAATTTAGCAGGGGCTAGCCAGAGACTGTGGTACTAGCAAGACGCGACGTCGACCTCTCCCAAAACCCAGGAGTTACTTCGGTTTTCTTCTACTCCCTCTTTGTTTCGGATGGCATCCAGTGTTAAGCGCCACCTATACTGTATGATACACATAGCAGCCTCATGGGATTTAAGCACAAAGTTTACTCGCTTGTTTAGATTTAGTTTTTACTAAGTACATTCACATTATGTTTAATTATTTTTTTCATAATAAACTTTGGATTTCATATATATTTAAGTTAAAATTTACTTAAAAATGTTGCTTCATGTTTATTAGGGCCAAGAATCATTTTTTTGAGTGCACCTTGCCACACTAGACCAAAGGAACATCAGCACACTGTGGACTTGTCTGTCACACCTGCTTTTAAGACAATTAGAAATGAGCCATCTCCATAACCCATGTAGCTATGCTCCTCTTGTTGGTCAAGTCAATGTAATGGACCATGCTAGTGCACATTGGCTTGCCCAATACTCTTTACACAAAGACCAAGTATCTCCTTTAATTTTTTTTTCCCAATGCTTAATTGAATGCCCTGTCCAACTATAGCAATAAACATTCTAGTTCTCTATTTTTTCTTTTAGATTCTGGATTGGCTGGCAAATTCATGTCATAGTCACTGGTGCCATCACTTTCTTTCGCTGTTGTTGCTCCAGCCCAGCCAGTCACTGTTAATGCCCTAGATGGTCAGATTTTCTGCAACAATTTTGTCACTTATGTCACTATTCCCATACAACAAATAGTAATGTCAAACCATTATGAGTTATTCTAATTTCTCATCCTGCTACATCCCACCATTGATTGCTGAGCTAGTACAATCCAATCCTAGTCTCCTCAATGTTCTGTCTCCTGTTCTGTCTCTCAAAAACCATATGTATGCCAACTCTGATGAAAGTTCCCTACACACATTTCCATTACCATACCCCAAAAAACACATTGCTGGCAGAAGTTGTTGCAGGATAAAAGTCATCTGTCTTTCCTTACATCAGCCTTGGGTTGTGCTTTTGAGCTCTTTCTTGGCACCACACTTCCTAGTTCATGAAGGACATCCCTTGTTCAAGACTGAAACTCTGGAAAAGAGGATTACATGGTCAAAGTGCTCAGGCAGGAGTTTATTAGCCACTCCACCTCTCCAGCTTCTTTTTTACAGAAAAATAAGTTGGCAGATACCAGCCCTGCATCAACTGCCGTGGGCACAATGCAGTCACAGTGAACAGTAAAGTATCTTCACCTTTAAACAACTCTGTTCGGTCAAATATTACACCAAACATGACCTGCAGAGTGCTTGCAACCTCATCTATATTTGAGTATGTGACGAATGGAAAACCACATTTAACACTTTTTTTTTGTTTGTTTACATATAGTTTGATAACTATATGCAAATGTAATGCCACATGGGCTCATTACCATGCCTTAAGTTTGTCAAGCCTTTATGATCAATATCTGCTGAAATATGGGAAACATTCATGATTTATTAAATGATACTCTCATTCATTTGATGAACATGTTTAGCATATCCAGGCTTCTCTCTTGCTTGACCATGGGTTATATTCTAAATTTCAACAATGAATTAGTTCATTCATTCATTTGCTGAACCACTTTATCCTACTAAGGTCACAGACAGGCAGGAGACTATCTTACCTGACTCTGGGTGAAGACAGGGTACACCCTGAACAGCTCCCCAGTCCATCGCAGGGCCAACGCACACAGCCATTTATACTCACAGGCATACCTGGGGCAATTTGGACCGGCATTTAGCCTAATGAGTATGTCCTTGTACTGTGAGAGGAAATTAGATTACCTGGAGGAAACCCACACAAGCACAGAACAAACATGGAAACTCTACACAGGAATGCCCTTGCAGAGCCCAGGCTCAAATCTATGGTGTTGGATAAATGGTCTTTGCTGTGTCTGAGTGGCCAGAGCCTTGCATGATGAAGATGCATTGGTTTCTTGGGTCTCTAACTTTTACAGCAGATTCAACTAAGGATTCAGTCCTGTTGCGACTCTGGACCTGCTCAAGGGTAAACAGAAATGCCTGGTAATGATAACTGAAGCTAAAGGTGTGTTCACCAAAGCTAAAAGGCTATTAACAAGTGCCTTGATAATAAAAATCAATTCTGAAATTAAATCTGGGCCTGGTGGCATCTTGTGTTTTGATGTATAATAGGTTTTATTCCCTAGGATGTTGCTGGAAGAATTGTGCATCAATAAGTGAGAGTAGTAAATTCCTAGAAGAATGATGCCTAATATTTTTTCAGCAACATTTTGTAGGACATGATTACTCATAACCACTCATAAATTCATTGATTTTCTAAGTCACTTATTCCTAATTAGGGTCACATTTAGCCTACTGTGCATGTTTTTGGACTGTGGGAGGAAACCATAGTACATGGACGAAGCCTAAGCAAGCATGAGGAGAACATGCAAACTCCACACGGAAGGACCCAATCCAGGAATCGAACGCAGGCCTTCTTGCTGTGAGGTGGACATGCTAACTACTGTGCCACGACCACTCATAAATGTTACAGTAAATGAAGTATAGTCTTTAAGATGACACAATCTTGACTCTAAACAAATTGTGTTGTTAGAAATACGAGCTGATGTAGCAAAAAAGTTTCATATTTCAGCTGATGCCATTTTGTAATACAGGAAAGTCCTGAAGGTTAAGCTATCAAGAATATTAACAGATTTTCAAGATCTCATTTCATAGATTCCTGTTTGTCAATATATTCATGTATTATTTGAGGATTTCATGTATTGCATTTGATTCATTTCATATACTTGGACTTTCACTCCATATATTCAGATGTAACACATATATGTATGTCAGTGGATGGCACGGTGGTATAGTACTCAGCAAGATCCTTGGTTCGTGTTCCAGGCTTGGGCTTTTCTGTGTGGAGTTTGCATGTTCTCCCTGTACTTGCAAGAGGTTCCACAGTGAAACACTCCAGAAATGTTATTTTGTTCTGCTGTAGCCAATGACAGGTTGACTTGGCTGTGTGTTTGGAATTGTTGTAATTTTGGAACATCCAGGTAGATCCCATGTGTAGCTCCCGAGCTGGTGAGTGCACGTTTTCCTCAAGTATTTTCTGATTACATGCTGCATTCATCTTGCCAAGTTCCCTGTGCTGTTGTAGCTCACACAGCCCTAAACATCAGTGATCCACCTCCGTGTTTCACAGTACGAATGGTGGACCATTCATCTTAGGCCTCATTGACTCATCTCCAAATGTAGTGTGTTTGGTTGAATTTTGGTCTCATCACAACAAATAACTTTGTTCCAGAAGTTTTGAGGCTTGTTTCAGTGCTGTTTGGCATAATGGCTTTCTTCTGTCAACTTGACCATGCAGCTCATTATTGAGTTCACATTAAGTGCGTCCTTATTGTGCACCTTGAAACAACCACCCCATTTTTTTTCAGAGAGTCCTTTATATCAGCTGAAGTTATTTGTGGGTTTTTCTTTGCACCCCAAACAATTTTCCTGGCAGTTGTGGCTCAAATTTTTGTTGGTCTACCTCACCGTAGCTTGGTTTCAACAGAATTCTTCCACTTCTTTAAACTCTGAACACTGCTGATTGGCATTCTTAATTCCTTGGATATTATTTTATATCCGTTTCCTGTTACATGAAGTTCAACTAACTTCTCCCACAGATTGTTTAATAATTCTTTTGCTAGTTCCATGGCTTGGAATCCAGCAATTTCAGTGCAGCACTGGCTGAAACATGCAGGGGTCTGTCAGGATCCCAGGCACTCAATTACTATTTTATACACACACTGATTACAAGCAAACAGGTCACAAGTGAGAATGGATACCTTTTAGTAGCCATTTAAAGCCATGTGTGTCAATTTGTGTGTATGGTATCAGGCCACAGCCTCCAAGGTATGTAAGTATGCTAGTTTTTGCTGTCATTATGATTTAAAAGGAGCAAAGATGATTGTTTGATAATAAATGCCTTCACACTACCACTAACCATGACTGAAAGAAAAAAAAATGTATCATCATTATGGTCTCTGAAAAATAGGCAAAAAAAAAAAAATATCACAAATTCTGCCAGGGTATGTAGACTTTTGAGCACAACTGTATATGTCCTTTCTGCCAGTCTTACTGTATATTTGTAAATTTTTATGTCTATGCACAATACCCAATCTCTGATATTTCCTTATCAATAAACAGTTTGACTTTCTTTATTATTTCACTCACTGAGTTTATCAGTAAAAAAAAATATCTATGTCTCACTGTATTTATTTGGGAATGAACACAATTTTAAACACTTTAAAAATTTAAAGTATATTATCTCTGTGTCCACTGATTTAGATTCATCCCTTCCTGTTTAGATTTATCTTCTAACAGCTTTTTTCCTTCCTTTGCTAACAACATTCTGATGACTTGTGCCCACAATACAGACAATCCTGACATTTCTATCAGAATGCAGATTAACTGTTTAGGCCACATAGTTATAATGCACACTGCTTCTGTGCCTTTTATTTATTTATTTATATTTATTTTTATTACACATACCTATACAGTTGGCAATATACTATTTCATATCCACAAAGTATTTTATCCATACAGCTGCACTTTGCTTTTTGACAAGAACATAAACTCAATAAAAACAGATACATGTATTATTTGCCTCTCTATGAGCTCTCTCAGCTCCAAATCCAACACACTTCTTAAACCATCACTCACACTTTTATACTCTATACTCACATATACACTCATCCACATTTTCTTATTTTCTCTCAGCCAGTGCCTCAAACCTATGAACATTCTGCTCATAAAATCAATAAGATACCGATCTCAGAGTCTGAGGGTTAACTCTGGTTGCTATTAACCTGGAGTCTCAGGCCTATCAACCACTTTTAAAGTAGTCTGGCATGACTGAATGCTTTCTTTTTCACTTTTTAGGTCTAAAAAGACATAGATTGTAAAGTGCTACATATGTTCATATTCTGCACAAGCTTGGCATCAACAATCTGTGAGTCTTATATCTATAAGAATTTAAATCAGCTATACATTCACTTTTCCGATTAATTTTTTAATGTGCTAAGATATGGTTAAAAAACACACACATATTATTAAACATATAAACATTTCTGGTAAAGACTTTTAAGCTCTGACTATTGTAGACATAGGTGTTGACTACACATAGGTTATGATAGCATTAATAAATTTATTGTGGTTTGACAACTTTAACATAATGTCTAAAATAAGTGACACTTTTTTTTGAAAGCCAGTCACTTACACATTGAGTACTGATGAGGTAGGTGTCAACATACGTGCAATGGTCTCCTCCCCACTATTACTGCTAAAGGCTCATCTGTCAAAGATAATGACCAAAATGTAATGGCCCTCTGCCCCACATACCTCACAATTAGGAAAGTCAGGGTGAATAGTAAAAAGAAGATTCAAACATTTCACTGTTACATGCTCAAGCTCATATCTCTTTTCACTAAACAATGCAGATGACCTTACAAAGTAAACATATGGCCGCTTTAATTAAACTACCAAAAAATAGCCAATAAAGAACAATAAATCATCAGTCATCATCTGGATGCCTCAAAATAGTTTCTCTCTGGTCAAAAGCAAAATTAGACTTTTTTTTTTTTTTTGATATACTATATTACTCCGACAAGAGAAATTTTGGCTCTCTATTAACCCATCCAAAGTGAGCACACATACTCGGACCAGACTGGCTTATGAACACCTCTTGATATCATTTGAGGGGTCTTGTGTGTTTCTGTGTCACACCATACAACTGCAGCAAGGTCTTCCATGAAAACCTTCTGGGCCATGCTATCCTTTTGTATGAGTTCTTTGGATAATGTTAGCATGTGTTACCACAGTGTCCAACAGGTGAAGAAAGTGTTCCCTATACCACTTTACAGATTTGTGTTGGGTTGTGTAATACTGGATTAACTTGTCTGACAAATCCAAAACTCTGTTGAACTTGTTATATTCTATCACTGGTTGAGGGAATAAAATGCACTCCAGACACCTTTTCTGGATTTCATGCTTTTCAATACAGCGTCCCCAATGTGGGGTGTGTAGGATCACACCAGCCATGGCAAAAAATCGAAATTGGATATTTAGATCATAAATAACTGAAGACTTGCAGACTCCTAAATAAAAGCCTTTGTTATGCAGCATGTTTTTTTAATCTCACACAGGCCCCTTTTTCAGATTATAAAAGATTATAATACTATTCAAAGGAAGGTACTCGCAGATCATTTTAAACAAACCTGATTATGTGATAAGCACCAATCTTCATAGAATAGTCTCCAGTGAATAAGCCTATCTGAGCTCCTGGTTCCTGAAAAAAAGGCCTTTGAACATTGACTTGATCTAACAATTTATCAAACAGTGAGCGATTCACTTTTACTAACTTTATCATTTGACTAAGCACTCTATTTGATATGTCTCATTGGCTCACAAAGGGGTGTTTGATCAAATGCACAGCAAAGCTCATTAACTGTGCAGGACAAACCAGACACACACACACACACCCGAGTGCAAGTACACATTATCTCCTCCTACTTGGCCTTGCGGTCACCACATGATGATGAAGGACAAAATATTCTTTTTCATTTAAGAAATGTGAAAATTGATTTTTTTTTTCATTTCCTGTATTTGTGTGTTTGTCTGAAGGTTAGCAGTTAATACTGTATTCCACTCTCAACACTTACTCATTTGCTGGACCACTTAATCCTACTATTAGGGTCACAGGGAAGTTGGAGCCTATCTCAGCCGATACTGAACGAAGGCAGGGTACACCCTGAACAGCTCGCAAGACCATCGCAGGGCAACACACACTCAACCATTCACACTGACATCCACACCTAGGGGTAGTTTGGAGCAGCCTTTTTACCTAATGTGCATGTCTTTGAGCTGTGGGAGGAAACCCATGCAAGCACAAGGAGAACATGCACCCTCCACATAGAAATGCCTGAGCCGGAGACTCGAACCCAGGATCTTTTTGCTGTGAGGAGGACATGTTAACCACGATTCCACCATGCTGCTTACTTTAGTCCAATTTTGTGTATTTTTCACTGTTTGAAAACAACAGTTTCATGTTTTCATCTTTTCATTGTTTCACATTACAGACTAATTACTCAAGAAGGGATTAAAAATAATTCTCCCATGTTTGGTATTATCATGCTGCTTTTGATTGGGTCCAGACTAATGAGATATGTAATTAACATGTTAATCTACAAGTTTATATATTCATATATTTATATATATATACACATGTACATATATATTATATATTTGTATATTGTATCCGATATTTTTTTTTCCTCAGATGTATATTTTATTTTATTTTATTATATTTTTATTATATTTTTATT
>JAQMYF010040104.1:0-12926 GCA_030014195.1 Neosilurus mollespiculum
CGTTGATAGTGGGGCTTGAACCCCCGACCTTGGGATCCGTAATCCAGCACCTTACCACCAGGCCACCACTGCCCCTTAAAAGGTTAAATTAGCTTCTCCATGTCATCCCTAGCTGGCATTGTGTTTGCGCTAAACATTACAGTTACAAACAAAATCTTAGAGTTGATGTTTTACACTGATCTGCTTGAAGTTATTGCAATAAACATACAGTAAATAATATAATTTATAATATATTTTAAACAAATATTATCAATTAAAATAGGACTTTAAATTATAATATTCACAAGATCCTACTTTATGTCAAGTTTAAAGGGGTGGTGTCATGTTTGTTTGAAGAACATAGCCTAAATATCATGAGTGGCATTATTAAACAAGACAATCATTCATATAGATGCAGAAACAAAGTATACAAGATATGAACTGGGTTCATACATTAAGTTTGTTCAGGATTTGCAGTGTGATCTCTATATGTGTAAACTGTTCAACACAACAAGATCCATTCCAAAAAGTCCATGTTGAAATCTATTTCCACCCACTTTATATTGGGATCAAAAACTCTCACCTCCTTTTGATTTGCAAGCAGAAAGGTTATTTAACAAATACAGACAAGTATTTTTGGACATTTAGACAACTATGTATAGTTAGCAGATGCTCGGATTAGCCTGTTAGTCTGTTCTCTGGCCTTTTCTCTGGATGGTTAATGATTAACTAGTCCTGCTATGTGTGCCATGCTGTAAGAAATGATACTATCCATAATGCTTTAAAAACCTTAGCTGGAAACTTGTTGATATTAGCAGGATGCTTTTGAGTCCCTCTGTGTTCTGCTTTGAAGTGGAGAAAAAGTAGTGTTCAAAGAAAAAAAGTGTAAATATGATATCTAAAACTGCTAGAGAAAAAGTAAAAACAGGAAAATTAAATCCCTGAAAACAGTAGGGGGAAAAGGCTAGGTTAAAAAATGCTGATAAGCAGTTGTCAGCATGCGATTCAAAAACAGGAACTACACCACCAAGGTTAAGAAAGCTGTCATTTCCTGCAGTAATATCCAGACACACTGGAATACATAGGCAGGTCCTGCCTTCAGCAATGACTGATTGAGATGTGTGGTGGTCAGCTGTGCATCACATCTCAGCCGAAGCCAAAGGATGAGGATGAGCACCATGCTAAGAGCTGGCTTCTAACAACAGCAACAAGTTAGTATGTTTTTCCTGCTTGGAGCCAGAGAGCTACAAGATGCAAAGTTAAATCAAATGCATCACAGCTCTTGTCTTCTTTAGTAGCAAGAGCTCCAGACATTAACATTCAAATAAACAGCTGTTCTTACCTCTTTTTAAGCCGTTATTTTTCACCTTGCTGCAAGACCACTAAGAGGAAAAAAATATTCACATCACCCTTCTTTCTGGATATCCCATGAGGTAATCTGTCCAGTTAATAATAAAGTCCAAAACACACATCATGTTCTTGTTTTTTAACCAAGGATCTTGTGTGTTAACTGAATGTGATGAACACAACACTACTGAAACCAGTGGCAGCTGGTGGTCTTGCAAACAGAAGAAGCACATTTTAGGTATACATCATAAAATCTGTCCATTATCCCCTTTGTGTTATTTATATATAAATTCTTATGTATGCCCTGCCGAAGTTAGCCAAATCCTTAAAACCCAGTTTTGACCAAACACTCTGAGGATTTCATTAAAAGGCTAGCTATACATTCTCTTTATCATAACACTTCTAGTCAGCTAGCTCACATTCTTTTACCAGGAGAGGCCCCAAGGTCTCTTCCCGGTTGGACATGCCTGAAACACAACATCACGGAGGCGTTCGGGAGGCATTCTAATCAGATTCACGAGCCTCAACTGGCTCCTCTCAACGTGAAGGAGCAGCAGTTCTACTCCGAGCTCCTCCCAGATGACAGAATTTCTCACCCTATCTCTAAGGGAGAGCCCTTCCACCCTGCGAAGGAAGCTCATTTCAGCCACTTGTATTCGCGATCTTGTTCTTTCAGTCACTACCCAAAGCTTGTGACGTAGGTGAGGGTAGGAACGTTAATTGACTGGTAATTTGAGAGCTCAGCTCCCTCTTCACCATGGCGGACTGGTACAAGCTCCGTTTTACAGCAGAGGCTGCACCGATCTGCCTGTCAATCTCCCGCTCCATATTTCCCTCACTTGTGAACAACACCCTGAGGTACTTGAACTCCTCCACTTGGGGCAGACCTCATTCCAGACCCTGAGGGGGCATTCCACCTTTTTCCGGCTGAGAACCATGGTCTCGGACTTGGAAGTGCTGATTCTCATCCCGGCCTCTTCACACTCAGCTGCGAATTGCTTCAGCGAGAGCTACAGGTCCTGGCTTGATGAAGCCTAAAGGACAACGTCATTTGCAAAAAGCAGAGATGAGATCCTATGGCCACCAAACCAGAACCCTTCAATGCCTTGGCTGTGCCTAGAAATTCTATCCATTAATCTTGTGAACAAAACCGGTGACAAAGGACAGCCTTGGTGGAGTCCAATCCCCACTGAAATGAATTCGAAATGTTGTTACCAATGCGGACCAAGCTCCAAGTCCAGCAGTATAGAGACTGAACAGCCTGTAGCAACGGGTCTGGTATAACATATTCCTGAAGCACACCCCACAATATAGCCCAAGGGACATGGTCGAAAGCTTTTTCCAAGTCCACAAAGCACATGTGGACAGGTTGTGCAAACTTCCATGCCCCTCCAGGTCTCTCTCTGGTCCCCTTTTTTAAAAGGGGGAACTATCACCCCGGTTTGCCAATCCAGTAGTACGGTCCACAATGACCACACAATGTTGCAGAGATGTGTCTACCAAAACAGTCCTACACCATCTAGGGTGGATCTCATCCACCTCCGGAGGCCGGCCAATAAGGAGCTTTTTAACTACCTCGGTGACCTCTTCCCCAGTGATGGGCAGACCCCCTTCTGAACCCCCAGGCTCTTCCTCTTCTACAGAGTTGGTGGGATTGAGGAGGTCCTTGAAGTATTCCTTCCACCTCCCGACAACATCCCTAGTTGAGTTGAGCAACTCCCCACTTCCACTGAAAACAGTGTTTGTGGAGCACAGAACTCCAACAAGGAAACACCATTTGGGTTCAGATTGAAGAGGCCATATCTACCAGTCACACTGTCATTGCCCACATGAGCGTTGAAGTATCCCAGGACGACGGGATGGTCCCCAGGGGGATTGCCCTCTAGCACACCCCTATGGACTCCAAAAAGGGTGGATATTCTGAACTGTCATTTGGTGCATAAGCACAAACAACAGTCAAACTCTGCCTGTCCCCCCACCTGGAGGCGTAGGAAATCTACTCTGTCATGGGGAGAACCCCAACACGTGGGCAACAAGGATGCCCACACTGGCTTGCCACCTCTCTGCATGAGCAACTCCAGAATTCCCTGTGACCTTAATAGGATTAAGCAGTTTGGCAATTGAGTCAGTCAGGAATGAGTGTGCGAAGTACATCTTGTTTGCCGTGATGAGGATGTTGTGTAAATGGTGGTACACCTTTTAGTCCCACTGCACCGCATGCTGCTAGAATCCATTCTGCCCTTTGTTGCATGCTATGGGCAGGAATTTGGCTGGGTTAAAGTGCAATTCTAAAATTAAAACAGGATTTTAGCTTGAGGCTTAAAGCTGTAAACTACAAGGCTTGGGGTATCTTGACATACCCCTGGCTCACCTGGGCACAGTAGTGGTATAGCAGCTATTTAGAAACCTATAGTATTTTAGTATGTGTATGCTTACATTAAAACAATAATAACAAAGCAAATTTAACCATACCTGATCAGTCTGAGTATGATTACTGATGCGTAGAAGTAAATATTTTTTTTCTTTTAATGTGAAATAAATTGTTTCATGTGACATATTATTGATGGCTGTTTTATTCTTACCACAGCAGTATCTTGTTTTTATCTTTGTTTTATAATGTCAGTTGTGATATCCTAGTGTTCATGCCTGTCTCATGTTCTTCTCTGCTCTCTCCCTGCTCAGGCTAGCTGACTCCTCCTGCACAAATGGTGATTGCCGGCCCCGCCCTGATCATTCCCACCTGATCCCCATCACAGCCCTGGATATAAGCCCCGCACTTCTCCGGCTCCTGTGCCAGATCGTCTTGTGCCGTCACAGTGTTCACGTCTCTCATCGCATGCTACTATTCTGCTTACAGTACCTACACGGTCTTAGTACTGGGTTCTCACTCTGTCCTCAATAAAAGGAACCTTTCTTTTTTGCCTATACCTGTGTTTGTCCTGCTTTTGGGTCCATCTGCCTTACCTCAGCGTAACATTACGATCTGGCCTGACATGGACCCAGCGGACAGGGATTCGATCAGCCAGGCCCTGAGCACTCAGGAACAGCTCGTTAGGTCCCATAAGTCCCAGCTAGCCATCGTAGCCGCCGGAGTGCAGGAACTCGTGGACCGCCAGGAGCGTTTCCAATGCGACATCTGGGCACAGGTGAGCCAGCTGAGTTCACAGCTAGGTCAACTCACCGCCAGCCTCGAGCAAATGGTTCCACCCCCGCCTATCACGCCAGTCTCCCCACTGCCGTCAGTGAACCCCCCGCCTCATCCCGTTCGCCTAGCCCCGCCGGAAAAGTATTCGGGTGAATCCGGGAAATGCCGCTCCTTCCTTGTCCAGTGTGAGCTACATTTCCATAATGACCCTGCCGCCTTCGTTTCTGAACAAGCACAGGTCACGTTCATGATCTCCCACCTTTCGGGTAAAGCCGCGGCTTGGGCTACCGCTGAGTGGGCCCGAGGTGCGGCGATATGCCAAAGAACCAAGGAATTCAAAGAAACATTCACCCGCATGTTTGACCACTCCTCCCCGGCTTGCGATGCGTCTAGAGCCCTACTCGGGCTGCGCCAAGGCTTCCGAAGGGTAGTGGACTATGCCATTGAGTTCCGCACGCTGGCCACCGATAGCGGATGGAATTCCCCGGCCATCATGGATGCCTTCGTCAGCGGGCTGAGCGGCGAGATTAAGGATTACCTAGCTCCCCATGAGACTCCGGCCGAATTCGAGGACTTGGTGGATCTCGCGATCCGTGTCGACAACCGGCTCCGTGAGCGAGGAGCGGAACTCCGCCAAGCCGCCAGACGGACACCGCGCGCCGGGAATTTCTTCACGGATCCCTGCCGTCCTCATCGCCCAGCGTGGAGCTAGCGCCCCCTTCCGTCCTGGGGGAGCCTATGCAGTTGGGCCAAGCCAAGCTGAGCACAGAAGAACGCCTACGCCGCCAAAGAGAGGGAGCTTGCTATTATTGCGGCCGAGCTAGACATCGAGCCAATACCTGCCTGGCCAAGAAAGCTGGTTCCCGGACCAAGGAGAAACCCCAGGTAGGCAGAGTCTCATCCATACAGGTATCCCCTCGTACACAAATTACTGTATCTCTGCTAATCCAGGGCAAGGTTCTCTCCTTACAGGCTCTAATTGATTCTGGGGCAGATGAGAACCTGATGGACTGTTCCTTGGCCAAGAGATTACGGATCAAGGAGTACCCACTCCCCCAGCCTGTTTCCGCTCGAGCCCTAAATAACAAGTTGCTCAGTTGCATCACTCATAGGACGGAGACCGTGCACATGGCCATTGGTTGGGACCACACCGAACTAATCTCGTTTCACCTCCTAAAGTGCACCCATCACCCCCTCGTATTAGGGTCCCCATGGTTAAGGGCCCACAACCCACATATCATTTGGGAGATGGGGGTGATCAGGAGCCGGGACCCCGTCTGCAGGTCGTTCTGCCTCGCCTCGCCCTCCTCGCCTTGCGGATCCCTGGGAAGGGATGCGAACCCTAAGTCGTAACCAGACCCGATCGATTTTCCCGACTTCTCGAGGGTTCCTTCGTGTGACCACGACCTGCGAGGAAGACGAGTGGAGGACTGGTTTCAACACCCCCCACGGGCAACTATGAGTACCTCATGATGCTGTTCAGGCTGACCAATGCCCCCGCTGTCTTCCAAGGCTTCATTAACGAGGTGTTACGTGACTATCTCAATGACTTTATTTTCGTTTATTTAGATGATATTCTTGTTTTTTCCCCTGATCTTTTCACCCACCAACACCATGTCCGCCAGGTTCTAAGCTGCTTATAAGAGAATAAGCTGTTTGTTAAGGCAGAGAAGTGTGAGTTCCACATCACCTCGGTCTCGTTCCTGGGATTCGTCATTTCCCAGACCATGTCCAGATGGACCCAGAGAAGGATAGTGCTGTTTTTTCTGGCCACCTCTCATGACCCACAGGAAGGTTCAGCAGTTCCTGGGCTTTGCTAACTTTTATCGGCGGTTCATCCGCAATTTCAGCTCCGTGGCAGTGCCATTACACGCACTAACCTCTCCCAAGGTTCCTTTTTGGTGGAGTCCAGAGGCTGAAGGAGCTTTCCAAAGGCTGAAGAAGCTGTTCACTATGGCGCTGGTGCTAAAGATACCCGACCCTGAGCATCAGTTCATTGTTGAAGTGGATGCGTCCAATGTTGGGGTAGGAGCGGTTCTATCCCAGCGGTCCCCCAAAGATGGCCGGGTTCATCCCTGTGCATTCCTGTCCCGCAAGTTGTCCCCGGCGGAGAGCAACTACGACGTGGGGAACCGGGAGCTGTTGGCCATCAAAGTCACCCTGGAGGAATGGAGACATTGGCTGGAAGGGGCGGACCAGCCCTTCCTAATGTGGACCGACCACAAGAACCTGTAATATCTCCGGTCGGCCAAGAGATTGAACTTACGGCAGGCCAGGTGGGCCCTCTTCTTCAGCCGGTTTCAGTTCACCCTCTCCTACTGGCCCGGCTCTCAGAACACCAAGCCCGATGCTCTATCCCGTCTGTGGGAGTCAGAACCGGCAGTTAAGGAACCAGAACCCATCTACCTCCTGACCATCTGATTGGAGCAGTATCCTGGCCTATAGAGAAGGCGGTGCAACAAGCCACCCAGGGGGCTCCCATTTCTGAGGGGTGCCCTTGCAACCGGTTGTATGTACCGGAAGCACTGCGCTCACAGGTGATACACTGGGCTCACACATCCTTAATATCCTGCCATCCGGGGGCCAAGCGTACCATTTTCGTTGTCAAGCAACAGTTTTGGTGGCCCAGTCTGGCCAAGGATGTGGCGGAGTGCGTCTCAGCGTGTCCCACCTGCGCCAGGAGCAAGGCTTCAAGACAGGTACAGGCGGGGCTCCTTCAGCCGTTGCCAGTGCCACACCGTCCATGGTCGCACATTTCCCTGGACTTCATTACAGTTCTGCCCCCCTCGAGGGGGAACACGGTGGTACTGACCGTGGTCGATCGGTTCTCGAAAATGGCCCACTTCATACCCTTGCCAAAGCTACACTCAGCCAAGGATACCGCCTGCACTCTCATTTCCCAGGTTTTTCGTATCCATGGTCTTCCCACGGATGTCGTGTCTGATCGTGGACCTCAGTTTATCTCCCATTTCTGGAAGGAGTTTTGTTGCTGCCTAGGGGTCTCCATCAGTCTATCCTCCGGCTACCATCCTGAATCCAATGGCCAGACTGAGCGACTGAATCAGGAACTAGAGACTTGCTTCAGATGTCTGGTGGTGCAGAACCAGGCTACATGGAGTGAGCACCTCACGTGGTTAGAGTACACTCACAATTCTCTTCGCTCCATGGCCACCGGGCTCTCCCCGTTCCAGGTCACCCACGGGTTCCAACCACCACTCTTCCCTGCCAACGAAGAAGAGGTAAGGGTTCCCTTGGCCCATGCCCTGGTGAGGAATTGCCGCAAGATCTGGGCAGCAGCCAGGCTAATGCTCCTCAGGGGGCAGGCACGCATGAAGACTGTGGCGGATCGGCGTCGCCAACCAGCACTGACTTACACCCCAGGCCAGCGGGCCTGGCTGTCCACCAAGGATCTTTCTCTACATGTCCTGACCAGAAAACTGGCCCCCAGGTTTGTTGGACCATTTCCTGTCTCCAAGGTTATTAACCCTGTCTCTGTGCATTTAAAGCTCCCCAGGTCTCTACGAGTGCATCCCATGTTCCACGTCAGCAGGCTCAAGCTGGTCCATGAGAGTCGCTGGCTAGTACAGAGCTAAAGATGAAACAGGAGCAAATAAATGTGAAGAAAAATACACTGATTCAAGATGTTAGTACAAGATGGAGTAGTACATTCCACATGGTAGAGAGACTCCTGGAACAGCACTGGCCTCTCACTGCCACTCTTTCAGATACCGAGGTATCTCCAAGGGGGAAGCACTACTTTGACTTGAAGCCAGAGCAGTGGGTGCTGCTTGAAGAACTTAAGCCTGGGTTGGCGCCTTTTGAGACTGCTACTGTTTACCATAGTGGGCAGCAGTACACAACCATTTCTGGTCTTCCACAGGTGGTCAAAGAGCTGACACGTTCTGTACACCAAAGCCTTTGAGACAAGCTCAGGAAAATCTGTAATTGCTAGTGCAAAAAAACAGAGAGATGGGGGAGTATTTGCAGTATCTCTGCAAAGAAAGAAAACTCAGTTATTCTCGCAACTGCCTTGGACCCCAGATACAGAAAGCTGAAATTTTTGGCTCCTGAAGATGGCATCAGAATGCAGGGGACTGTTGAAGTGCTTGCTGTCAAAGAAGCAAATGCTGGGACACATGGGTGTGCAGAACTGCAGAGGGCCAATAGTTCAGGTCCACCCCATCGGAATGGATTTTCTGATTATATAGAGTCAGAGTGTAGTAAAGTTGAATACAGTTCTGAGCACAACATGCAATTTTGTTATATTTGAGTATGAGCAAAACCTAATTTTTATGGATAATTTCTTTTTAGTTTTGGGTGCCTACCTCTGTTGATTTTGTAGCACTATTCAATACTTTAAAATGTAGCTATGTTTGATGCCAGAGACAAATGAAGCAAAAAAAAAAGATAAAACCTTTACAAGTATTTCTTTTTTGTTTTCTTTAGCCCAGTGCCTTTTTTTCCTTATTTTACTCAGCTGTTTGCATTCTAGCTACATTTAAAGATTTGTTTAAGGCCTGAGAAGAGTGAAATATGGTTACAGGTATTTATTTTTGTTGATATTTTGTACTCTTACTAGTCCATAGTATTCATAGTGCAACTACACATAGTGCAGCTAAAAATGTTAAATTCCAGAGTTGTGCCTTCATTTTATTTTGCACATTAAAAATGTCTTTATGTTCATTAAAAGTTGAATGGACTGTCATCTTAATTGGCTTTATTTTTAAGTTTTAGTTTTACATCTTAAACACTTCAAGCTAAAAGCTAATGATGATTATATAAGAGCAGCTGCATGCTGGTGCGATAAGCTGCAATTTACGTATTATCCAATTTATTGACTAACTGCAAAAATAATCAGTGACTAGTCGCTTATCAAAATAATTGTTTGTGGCAGCCCTACTGTGCAGTGATGTTTAGTGATGCGCAGTGCTGTGCAGTAATGTGAAGTTTTGTGTAGTATTGTGCAGAGATGTTTAGTGATGTGCAATGCTATGCAGTGATGTGTAGTGCTGTGCAGTGATGTGTAGTTATTTTTAGTGATGTGCAGTAATGTACAGTGAGGTGTAGTTCTGTGCAGTGGTGTGTAAAAATGTGCAGTGATGTGTAGTGCTGTGCAGTGATGTGCAGTGAGGTGTAATGATGTGCAGCACTGTGCAGTGATGTATAGTGATGTGCAGTGATGTGTAGTGATGTGTAATAATGTACATATGAAACAATGTTTAGTAATGTGCAGTGATATGTAATGCTGTGTAGTGCTGTGCAATGATGTCTTAAAATGTGTAGTGCTTGGCAGTGATGTGTAAAAAATGTGTAGTAATGTGCAGTGATGTGTAATGTTGTGCAGTGATATGTAGTGATGCATTGTCCCGTGCAATGTGTAAAAATGTCCAGTGAGGTGTAGTGCTGTGCAGTAACGTGAAGTGATGTGTTTGTGTGAAGTGATGCTTTGCAGTGATGTGTAAAAATGTGTAGTCCTGTGCAATGATGTGCGGTGAGGTGTAGTGCTGTGCAGGGTTGTGGAGTGATGTTTAGTTATGTGCAGTGAGGTGTAGTGTTGTGCAATAATGTGTAAAAATGTGCAGGGATATGCAGTACTGTGCAGGGTTGTTTAGTAATGTGCAGTGAGGTATAATGCTGTGCAGTGATGTGATGTATAAAAAAACCAAGATTGCGCCAAGTGAGTGGCAGCTAGTTATAGTAGCTCTGACGGTTTTCTTTGTTTATATTGATTCTTTTATACTTTTAATTTTTCTTTACTGCTTTTCAGCATATACTAGTCGCTTCTGCTCATGCCCACACTTAGATGTGAAGCGGGTGAGACTGGTGTTGTGTTTTTCACTCTTTTGCGGATTTTTAAACTCCGTGTCAGCCAACACATTCAGCCATGCTCCAGTTGTTTACACTCAGGAGCAGCTCCTGGTGCTTAGCCAGGTTAGGCTAACCCCCGGGGAGAGACTGGTGATCTCTGCTGAACTTCGGAGGAGGAGAAGAGGAAGTAGCGCTGGTGTTAAGCGCCGCGAATGGAAATGATAGTACAAACCCTGCCTTCCATCTGTTATTACGGGAAATGTGAGGTCTCTGCCGAACAAGATGGAAGAGCTAGCAGCATTGACAAGGCTACAGTGGGAGTACCCGGAGAGCAGCTTGATGCACTCCACAGAGACCTGGTTGAACGACCTCATCCCGGACCTCATCACTGGTGCAGCTGGAAGGATTTCATCTCCTTAGGGCAGACAGGAATACAAGGGAGAGTGGTAAGAAGAAGGGTGGGGGGATTGTGCTGTTTGTGAACGACAACTGGTGTAACCCTGGACATATTCATGTGAAGGAGCAACGATGTACCAGGGACATTGAGCTGCTGACCTTGAGCATACGACCTTACTACCTGCCGAGGGAGTTTTCACATGTCATTGCAATAACAACTTACATCCCTCCCTCAGCCAATGCCGATGCGGCCTGTGAGCTTCTCCACAGTGTTGTGGCGCAGCTTCAGACAGAGCATCCTCAAGCCTTTCTCCTTATCACCTGGGATTTTAACCATGCTTCCCTGTCTGCCACTCTCCCCAACTTCCACCAGTACGTGAGCTGCTGTACCAGGGCTAATAAAACTCTGGACCTGCTGTATGCAAACACAGCAGATGCTTACAGTTCATCACCTCTCCCTCTGCTGGGCCGCTCAGATCACAACCTGGTCCATCTGCGCTCTGTTTACATACCTATGGTGAAGGGACTGCCCCCTAAAAAAAAAGGCGTGTGAAGCAGTGGTCTGAGGAGGCCAGTGATGCATTGAGGGACTGTTTTGACACCACGGACTGGGGGTGCTCTGTGGGCCACACGAACAGGACATTGACAGCTTAACGGACTGCATTATGGATTACATAAACTTCTGTGTTGAAATTACTGTGCCCACCAAGAGGGTATGGTGTTTCTCAAATAACAAGCCCTGGGTGACTCCTGATCTGAGAGCCTTGCTGCTGGAGAAAAGGAGAGCTTTCCAGTCTGGTGACAGAGAAGAATTGAGGAGGGTGCAGAGGGATCTTAAATGGAAGATCAAAGAGTTCAAGGCCAGCTACAGGAGGAAAATGGAGGACCACCTGCAGCAAAAGAATGCGAGGGAGGTTTGGAGAGGACTCCAAACGATCTCAGGGCAGGGTAAAAAGGAGGAATCCTGAACCTGGAGACAGAGACTGGGCCAACAAACTAAATCTGTTTTTCAACAGATTTGATACTGGGCCCACCTCCACTCACCTCAGCCTGGGCATAGACCTACCCACCTCCAGTTCCCCCTGCCGGCATGCCCCCCCACCACCATCAACACCTTCACCATCATTGGGGCTTGCACCCTCCCCCCCGCCTTCACTATCTTCACTACCATCTCTACAGTGCTCCTCTCCTCCACCTCCTCCCTCTCCTAATCTATTCACAATTACAGTGGATCAGGTGAGAACGCAGGTAAAGAAGAGCAAAGCTAGGAAAGCCACAGGTCCTGATGGCATTAGCTCCAGACTCCTTCGGGACTATGCAGACCAGCTTTGTCAAGCGGTCTGTTACATCTTCAACCTGAGCCTAAGTCTGGAAAGAGTTTTGCTTCTGTGGAAGACGTCTTGTGTGGTTCCAGTCTCTAAAATTTCACACCCTGAGGAGCCCAACCACTTCAGACCCATGGCCCTAACGTCTCACTTGATGAAGGCACTGGAGAGGATTGTCCTCAGACACCTAAACATGGATCCCCTGCAGTTTGCATACCAACCCGGTATTGGGGTAGAGGATGCTATTATCTATCTGCTGCAGAGATCCCTGTCTCACCTGGAAGATGCAGGAAAGCACATCTCACTGCTCAGGGTGAAGTTGGAGAGAGCGGGGGCCAGTGACCAGCTGGCTGCATGGGTTACCAACTACCTCACTGACAGACCCCAGTTTGTGCGGCTGCAGGACTGTGTGTCCGATGTGGTGGTCTGCAGTACTGAAGCCCCCCAGGGAACAGTCCTCTCACCTTCCCTTTTTACTCTGTACACATCAGATTTCACATACTCCACGGATAGTTGCCACCTCCAGAATTTCTCTGATGACACTGCCATTGTGGGATGTGTGTCAGAGGACTGTGAGTACAGGAAGGTCATCATGGACTTTGTCGACTGGTGTGAGATGAATCACCTTCAAGTTAATGCCAGCAAGACAAAGGAAATAGTGATCTATTTTAGCAGGAAATTCTCATCCAACACTGCCCTGATGAACATCCAGGGACTTGTCATTGAGAGAGTGAGGATGTACAAGTAACTGGGTGTACATTTAGATAATAAACTAGACTGGACTGACAACACTGACTCGCTCTACAAAAAGGGTCAGAGTCGTCTTTATATGCTGAAGAGGCTGGGATTTTTTGGTGTGTGCAGGCCACTGCTGAGAACTTTTTATGAGACTGTGGTGGCATCTGTGGTCTCCTATGCAGTGGTCT